>JAWPHD010005864.1:50000-154713 GCA_037043455.1 Cyrtodaria siliqua | reverse complement strand
ATTATAAATATCTTAATTTTAAACACACTACATGCAGCATAAACTATTTTAAATTTGAGGTGAACAGGGCTTTAAAAATACACGTAAGCGTAAGACCGATTATTTTGTAAGATAGGTTGTTATGTCGTATTTAGAATAGAAGTTTATATTCAACAATAAACTACTAAAACAACTTGTTCCAATAATGGATTTAATGAGTTTAATAATCAAATTGTAAAGGGATGAATTTTAGATGAAGTCTTTTTTAATAAATGAAATATGAGAACACGAAAACGTTTGGTATGAACATTTCTAATTGGCACAATTAATATATAATGTGACACATACGGCTAAGATGAAACATAAACAAAGATATATATACACATACATATTTTAAAACTACTCGTGTAATGTATAAACAATACATTCTGACGCAACTTCCTTGGCATAAATATTTATAAACTCAACAAATGTGGTATAAATATGAATATATGTAGAGATGCTCTGGTAATATAATAACTTTTAAATATAATTTCCTCCACTGGCAAGCTACTCTTGACTTAAGTTTCGAAACATGGTTTTACATTATTTCTGATTAAACATTGAATTCGCAGTGTTACGAGAAGGGAAAGAAAGGAAAGCGTATAAGTACTGTATTACATTTAGCTATGTGCTAGCTGTTACTAGACATCTAAACCTACTTTTCCAAGATCTAATTAATGTCAGAGCACAGGGCTAAAAAAAAAATTATAGTGAAAAATATATCAAGTACATGGATAGTATAGTCTTTAGACATAATTTACATATATTTCTATATGCTGAAGAATATAAATCCCTTTTTCATCAAATGGCATATCTAGGTTAAAGCCCCTACCCTGCCAACAGCAGGCAAACTTTACAACAGATGTACAACGTTTCTAAACCTGCTAACCATGAGGTATATATATGTAACTTACAGCCGAATCCAAACTCTATAACTACAATATAAACACCTTAACCGGCCAGGCAAAACATCAACATATTATCGTTGCCGAAGCAGCGAATTATGAGCAATACCAACTCCTAATTCATTTAAAGCATATTCAATTACGGATATTTTAGAATTCCGTTATAAATAAATCTAGACTTTTAATAGGCACATATGCATTATTTTTTGACCTCAACACGAATTAAAGTTTAGAAGAATGGTTTTGCAGGTAAATTTGGCGATTTAGTTTCTTTAACCTGTTTTAGTTGCAAATATAAGGAATTAAAGTTTGCATTTGACTGTTTAACTCCTTGATATGCTTTATTTGAAAAAGTTTACTTTATCACAAGTGAAAAAGTTAATTTGCCTGTTTCTTTTCCTTCACTTCTTGTACACGTATTGCAAAATATTTCTTTATAATTTTATATACAAAATCGAAGCTAACTACAAAATATCTATTTCTTTACAATAAGGTTGTTCAACAGAACACTTGTGTCGCCTGCCATGTGCTTATTTCAGCAAAGCCAATCTAACTATAAAGTTTGAAGGCAGGGAGAGCAACCTTCATGAATTCTTTTCTAAATTGTAAATGTTTCAAGAAAAATATCATTTCTCTACTCTGAATAACTGCTAAGAACAAACTTTATAAAGTTTTATGATCGTAGGTCAATATTTTGCCAAGTTACAAGCTTGGTTAGGGTTGCAGGTTAAAGTTTTATGAAAAGGGAACTAACTCTGCCACAATAAAAACAGTTACTGGACACATGCAGTGACACTCCATGAGGTAAGATGAAGATATTTGTGAAGTTTCATGAACATATATATGTCAAATACTTTTCAAGTTATGGCCAGTTATGAGCTCGGTAAGGTTGCAAGTTGGTTTTCTAAAAGGTGGCATAATTGAAAGAAAGTTATTGGGCATGCGTTACGGCATTCCTTGGGGTACAATGAATATATTTGTGTCAGAAGTTTCATGAACATCGGTCAAATACTTTTTAAAGTTATGGTCAAGGTTATGTTGCAGGTAAAAGTGTGACGGACGACGGACAAAGTGATCCCTAAGTGTCTGCCATGTACAATAAAAAATGGTGTAGCTGAATGTTAAAAACTAGTTTCCTACTTAATATCAATTCAGGGCCTCCTCTGGGATTCGCAAATAGAGCCAAATGAGACAAAATAATAGAAGTGGCGATAAAAAAATATCTTTGGCGAATGTGTTTGGCGAAAGAAATATCCAATGTCAGTCATGGATGTTGTGTATTACTTTCCAATCTTGTCATACCCCTTAATTTTCCCCTCTATAATTGCCTAATAACTCTGCCAAAAGCAACTCTTATTTCCAAGTCCAGAAGGCAACACTTGTCCATGATGAGGTATGAAATACACACATTTGGTGTCAAGTATACATTAGGCTTTAATTATAACTGACAGGATAAAATAAACCAGTGATCAGTATAGTTCAAGATAAGATTTTGTACTTGTATACATTACATAAAAATAATTTCGCTATCTCTGAGCCAATTTTGGCTACAATGTCTCCAATTTGGCTCCAACTTTTTTCATTTGGCGAAATTGGTTGCGAAAGATAAAAAAATGGCCAGAGGAGGCCCTGCAATTATATATACGTTTATATTAAAAGTATCTTGAATTGAATACAAACTATCTATTAAACAACAATACAAGTTAAACATAAAAAAGGAACATGTTCTATTAAATCTAAAGTGTGAACATTTTTACTAAACTCTAACTCTAACATAGTCTGATTAGCTCTGAAAACAACAAGGGAACTGCATGTTTATATAAAAGAAATTCTGTTTATAACATTGATAAATTACATCAATTAATATCAGGGTCTTCCACTGGGCATTTAAGAGTATATTCCCCCTATCCCTTACTTCTAAAATCTAATTCCCCCCTACTCCTTAATTGACACCCTATCCTTTGATATCATAGCGCTATCTCTTATAAACACCAATAAACCTGCAAAATGCATTACACCTGTCTATAAATACCTCCTTGTAGGCTACACTTCTCGAAAATCCTTACATTTACAGTTGAAATATATTTCAAATTACAACACAAACTAATTAAATCAAGATCCCTAAATATATTGGTCACCCTCCTACACCCACCCCATGATATTCAAATTTAATTTCCACTATCCCTTAAAGGAACTAACCCGCCAGATACTGGCAAAATTCCATTATAAAACCATTTATCAAAACTCTATCCAGGCGTTCAGGTCAGATAATAATGTGTATGTGTCGATTAAAAGTAGAGGATTTTTCACGGGTTCTTAAAATACTAGTGACTGAATATGCGTATAAAAAAATATATGCATATTCAACCATTGTTATTTTAAGAACCTGTGAAAATAAACCAAACTCTATAGACACAACTCATAATTCATTTTCACTCTTTAATTCAACGCTCGAGTTTTGGGGTTTGGCCTGGCTGGTTAAAGCCGTTTATATTTTGTCTATAGAGTTTTGATTCTCAAAATATGTAAGTTTTATATACACCTCGTCGTTAGTAGGTTTACAAACGGTACATAATTATGTTGTAAAATTTGTTGTTATTGGCTGGATAGCTACTTTTAATTATTTCTGTGGAAGACCCTGAATAGTACATCTAAAACTAAACACACAATCATTTCCCCGATTGGTCACCTTGTATGTTGCTGCTTGACTAGACTTAAATCAAACTACATCGTTACACAAATACATGTATAAACATATAATAACATATACCGTAAATAAGACATGAACATTGCTAAATGCTTTGAAAAATTACTCCTGAGCATGCTACTGAAGTAGGAAGAAACTGTTTATAGTAAAAACATACAACATTCATGCATTCAATTAAGTTGTGCATTGGATGTATTCACAGTTACAAAACTTTTTATATAAAAAAAACATGCTGCCAGCAGACTTCACTAGCCAAAATAAAAGGAAACATTGCTAAACTTGGGTTGTTTACAGATGTGTAGTTTCCGAATCATCATTATTCGTTGTTACCTGTGCGTTGTCCTGTTGTTGTCCGTCTGTGCTATCTGGTTTATTTGATGGTTTGAGATCAAACGCCTGCTGTGACAATGTAGATTCTAGTGTCGGTGGTGCTGGTTTAACAGATTCAAACTTAGCAAGAGTCTCACAATCGACCCTCTCCGCAATCTTGTCCACGTACCACTGGTGGTTCTCAACGGTTGCTAGAACACCACCGCTGTTTTTGTGTACAACATTCGCATGGTATGGAATAGGCTTTCCGTGAATATCGGTGAGTGAGCCCCCAAGTGCGTGTAGAATGGCCTCTGGGGCACAAGTGTCCCATTTCTTACAGCCAATACTAGCAAACACATAAGCATGTGCCTTCTTTTCTATCAGCAATAAAACCTGAAAATGAAAAAACAAAGTATTTTGTTAACAAAAGCACCGCCTAGTGGGGCATTTCCTGCCCATCGTAGAACATATCTAGTCTGTATTAGACATTATTGGTAAGCAATATTGCACAATGCAAAGCCATGGAAAGATTATGTATTTCATTAGTTGGAGGTACTTCTACTAAGTAAAGTTCAATGGTAAAAAAAAAATTCTAAGGGACATAACTCAAAAATACATTTGAGAGCTTTAAGTTTCAAAACCATAGCACTGATAAGGCAAGGTTAAGTTACAAGTGGAATCTTTTCCAAAGGGAAATAATTTGAAAATGTGAATTCACACAGTCCTGGTCCTTTTTCAACTGTATTCATTGAATCATGCTGAAGAAGTGTACTCAGTTGTATTGCTGAAGCACTATTACTTTGAAAGTTATTAGCCATAATCACTTGTAAAAGGTTAAAGAGGCTCTACCTATATCTTTTTGTCCACCAATTGATATAAATTTTACTTAAAAATGACTATGAAAAAGGTAAATGGCAATAATTTCACCCCATGTAATATGCGTTTTGCTGGGGAAAAACAGGATTGAAAAGATCAGATTTTTGAAATTGTATTCGTAATTGTGTTAGACAAGCCGATTGCGGAGATTTTCCGATCTTATTCGTTTACAATCGGAACTGCCTCGTCGGATTGGCGAAGAGTTCTGATCGAATCGTTTACTATCACAACTGCCCCGTCGGATTCCACTATTACCGAGTAAGAAAACTGGCGAAGAGTTCCGATCGCCCCGAATAGTTTGTTTTCGTTCAACTGAATCGCATTGCGCATGTCCGAGAAAATCGTAAAAACTCATAGTTCTCCGGCAGGAATAAACGGCAGGGCAGCATTTTATTCAAGATATTGTTTTGATCATAATAATTTACAGAACTGGAATACGAACCATGTTTCTTCTTAGAATACTCATAAAATAGCTTTGTATACATATAAATGCAGTAATATTGAGTATTTAATATTTTACATTAAAAATCGCGTAGATATAGGTAGTGCCTCTTTAAACCATTTTTCATAGGATTTTCACTAAAAAAATAAAAATCCATAAGTTATGGGACCTTTTCAGATGTATTCATTGGATCATGCTGAAGATGCGTACAAAGTTTCATTGTTAAAGACCTAAGAATTTAAAATTTATTAGCCACAATCACTTGTCAGGTAAAAGTTAGAAGAGATACAGGCAGACGGATGACACCACAACAAAATACGTAACATCCTGTCTACATATGGGCGAATACATCCCATCAACAGACAGGTGTTTAAAAATTAACTACAAAATAATGTTTTTATTTCTATAAAACATGAAGATTGCCCCAACTACACAAGTTCCATCAGGCTTGGATGGGTAACCAAAAATATTTCTTGAAAAGTCAATATACATGTAACTTCAATGTCATTCTTAAAGTACGACACTGGAAGTTAATGAAGCAAAATTTGTGTATTTGTGAAGTGACAATATTCGTTGATAGTAACATGTCATTCTACTGTACCTTATGTCCCGCGCCACCCACTCTCAGTACTTCGCTTGGTTCACACGCCTCGACAGTTTTGGTGATTGTATAATCAGAGTGAGACCGTGTTGTTGTGATCACGTTGCCCTCCAAGTGCTCGTTTCTTATAAAACCAAAGGATCCTATATAAAAATATAAACAACTTAGTTTATCACTTAGTTTATCACTATAAGAGGGCTGGCGTGTCTTTCCCTTAGTCTCGTCCGTCGAATGGGGACGTAACCGGGCGGTCCCGTGTATCGGTCTATCCTCCGAGCAAGTTAAAGAACCATATGAATCTATTCGATAATAAGAGTAGGGCACGGTTCCCGGAATCCTATGTATCCTTCCCCTTTCTCTGGGGCGGCTCTAAATAACCTATACTGTGTTGATGAGCCGTTAAACAACATTCAATTCAATTATCACTATAAATGCCAAAATGTTTATCATTATAAATGTTTATCATTATAATATATCTTTATAATGTTTATCAAATAATGTTATCATTATAATGTTTATCTTTATAAATGTTTATCATTATAAATGCCTAAATGTCTCAAAAGTATTGACAGAAAAAAAAGCCTTGTGAAACATGTACGATAAACAGTTAATAAATCATTTATAATTATTTTAAGTTTAGAATTGTCATTTTTGATTTATAAGGATTTTTTAATTAAATTAATTTAAAAAAGCCTTAAAAATCAAGAATGACAATTCTTTAATGAACCCAATCAGTACTGAGAACGATATATAAAACATATTTAAACTGTTTGTATCTCTCAATGAGTTATAAATTTCTTGAAACCAAGAAAAATGAAAAAAATTCTGAAACTAGAAATGACGGATATCAGACTAATTCCCCCGCTAAACGCAAAACTTCTAAATGTGTGACCTTGTCCAGGTGGTTGCAGTTGATCAAAAATACGATGGAATGATTTTGTACGACCTTAGTCATGTTAGTAGTCAACAAATAAAATATGAAAGTAATTCATGAAAGGCATTATGAGAATATGAGCAAAAACGACGGACAGACAAACAAACTGACAAGGCAAAAACAGCATAGCGCCAAAAAAAATTGAAAATCTCGTTTTTTTTATGCAAACTCTGGCTCTGAACTATCTGCACCTCTCACAGGAAATGAATGTGATATCTTCAAACCAGCGTTTAATATTCAACTTGATTCTCGATGACCCCGTCTTCAGAATGCTAGCAGATATGCAGTTATTCTTGCTCTTGTAGTAGTGCGGCAGTAAAACATAGCACTTAAATATTAGACAAAACTGCTCACCTAGTCCAAGTAATCCCCAGATGCAGCGTGGCTTGCCATACTTTGGGTCCTGAATGAAGTTATGGAAGGGTTGGTTGATGATTCCAGCTGTAGCCACCCCGCGAACAGCGATACCAATCAGAACTGTCACATGGTCCAAGTGACCTAATACAAAAATACAATATGGTATAAATAGCTACATATAAACAACAAGCATTTATAATACATAGTCATGTCAGTTTCAATAATGTAAGTAATTAAATAATGTTTAATGTCATCTTTAGCCATATATGACGGTCAATTGTTTTGGTGGTGAAGGCAGACCGACTTGCAGTAGTGAAAAGTCGACTGCCAAACGTGTGTCCTTGATAGCTGAATTTGGTTGATGGCTAGTATCATATGTTAGAGGTCTTGAGTTTTTTTCACCATCTGTCACATGTGGGGGCTCATCAGGGATCAACCTGGGAAACACCAGCAGGGATTCTCCCGTATAATTAGAAATTCAGGGATGACTCAGTCTGGTACGCGGTACTGGTATAATTATGGTGGACAACCATCATTGGTAGCTCCAATGGTAGAGCACTAGCATGGTATGGTACAGTAAGCTAGATACCCCGGGTTTGAGTCTCTGTAGATTCAGTTTGAAAGTTTTAAATATATTTCATGCAATACGATAATATTGATATTGCGTATAAATTTGGAAAAAATCAAGGTAACAAAACAAACCTTCTGTGAATTCCTTTGTTCCATCAAGAGGATCTACCCATATAACAATCTAGGGAGATTTAATAAATATATAGATAAAACATGACAAACAAATCACTTTCCAGAAACATAAATTGTATCATACTTATGTCAACAACTCAACGGAAAAATTATTAATGCAGATTATTCTGGTAGTGCTATGGATTTTATCAACAAAATCTAGGCTCAATTGCATTTCTTGGCATTCTAAGTGAAAGGTACGGTGGTCACACAACTTTGGCTCTTCAGTTTTCCCAGTGGAAAATGGTTTCCTCCAAAGCAAGATAATGTTAATGCCATCATCAAGAGAGATAAGTTTTGTAAGTGGTATAGCTCGTTTCTTATTCAATGCAAAATATGTAACAACATGTTAATTAACAAATACAAAATTAAGCTGGAAAGTCGCCATATGACCTTTAACATGTTAAATAGCTGTAGGTGTAACTATAAAATCCTATTCAATTCAAATACAAAAAATGTGCCGAGCAAAGTACGTATTCTAAGTTTACTACTATTCAGTGACTACTGCTTTGAAAACTAGGGCTGTCATTGATAGGTTGTAAAGCGTATCAACCATATCAATATATCTAAGAAACAAGAGGCCCAAGAGGGCCTGTGAACGCTCTACTGGCTGTTATACCATTGATGAATCGAGTCGTACTACATGGTGTCTAGAGTGTACACAAGGTTTTTCAAGTATTTGACCTAGTGACCTAGTTTTTGACCCCATGGGACCCATTTTCGAACTTGACCAAAATATAATTAAGACAACATTTCGACAAAGTTTCATCAAGATTGGGTCAGAAATATGGCCTCTATAGTGTACTAGTGACCTAGTTTTTGACCCTGTGTGACCCATTTTCGAACTTTAGCAAGCTATAATTGAGACAAATATTCTGACAAAATTGCATCAAGATCGGGTCAAAAATATGGCCTCTAGAGTGTACACACGGTTTTTCCAAAGTTTGACCTAGTGACCTAGTTTTTAACACCATGTGACCCATTTTTGAACTTGACCAAGATATAATTAAGACAAACATTTTGACAAAGAGTGTAAACAAGGTTTTTCCAATATTTGACCTAGTGACCTAGTTTTTAACCCCATGTGACCCATTTTCAAACTTGACCAAGATATAATTAAGACAAACATTCTGACAAAGTTGCATCAAGCTCGGGTCAAAAATATGGCCTCTAGAGTGTACACACGGTTTTTCCAAAGTTTGACCTAGTGACCTAGTTTTTAACCCCATGTGACCCATTTTCAAACTTGACCAAGATATAATTAAGACAAACATTCTGACAAAGTTGCATCAAGCTCGGGTCAAAAATATTGCCTCTAGAGTGTACACAAGATTTTTCCAATATTTGACCTAGTGACGTAGTTTTTAACTTCATGTGACCCATTTCCGAACTTGATCAAGATATAATTAAGATAAACAATTTGACAAAATTTCATCACAATTTTACACAAGTTTTTTTCAAGTATTTGACCTAGTGACCTAGTTTTTGACCCCACGACCCATTTTTGAACTTGACCGAGATTTCATTGAGACAAACATTCTGACAAAGTTTCATCAAGATCGGGTCAAAAATATGGCCTCTAGAGTGTACACACGGTTTTTCCAAAGTTTGACCTAGTGACCTAGTTTTTAAACCATGTGACCCATTTTTGAACTTGACCAAGATATAATTAAGACAAACATTTTGACAAAGTTTCATCAAAGATTGGGTCAGAAATACGGCTTCTAGAGTGTACACAAGGTTTTTCAAGTATTTGACCTAGTGACCTAGTTTTTAACCCCATGTGACCCATTTTCAAACTTGACCAAGATATAATTAAGACAAACATTCTGACAAAGTTGCATCAAGCTCGGGTCAAAAATATGGCCTCTAGAGTGTACACAAGGTTTTTCCAATATTTGACCTAGTGACCTAGTTTTTGACCCCAGATGACCCATTTTCGAACTTGACCGAGATTTCATTGAGACAAACAATTAAGATAAACATTCTGACAAAGTTGCATCAAGCTCGGGTCAAAAATATGGCCTCTAGAGTGTACACAAGGTTTTTCCAATATTTGACCTAGTGACCTAGTTTTTAACTTCATGTGACCCATTTTCGAACTTGATCAAGATATAATTAAGATAAACAATTTGACAAAGTTTCATCAAGATTGGGTAACAAATATGACCTCTAGAGTGTACACAAGTTTTTTCAAGTATTTGACCTAGTGACCTAGTTTTTGACCCCACATGACCCATTTTTGAACTTGACCGAGATTTCATTAAGACAAACATTCTGACAAAGTTTCATCAAGATCAGGTCAAAAATATGGCCTCTAGAGTGTACACACGGTTTTTCCAAAGTTTGACCTAGTGACCTAGTTTTTAACACCATGTGACCCATTTTTGAACTTGACCAAGATATAATTAAGACAAACATTTTGACAAAGTTTTATCAAGATTGGGTCAGAAATACGGCTTCTAGAGTGTACACAAGTTTTTTCAAGTATTTGACCTAGTGACCTAGTTTTTAACCCCATGTGACACTTTTTTAAACTTGACCAAGATATAATTAAGACAAACATTCTGACAAAGTTGCATCAAGCTCGGGTCAAAAATATGGCCTTTAGAGTGTACACAAGGTTTTTCCAATATTTGACCTAGTGACCTAGTTTTTGACCCCACATGACCCATTTTCGAACTTGACCGAGATTTCATTGAGACAAACATTCTGACTAAGTTTCATGATGATTGCATCAGAAATGTGGCCTCTAGAGTGTACACAAGCAAAAGTTAACGGACGGACGGACGGACGACGGACAACACACCATCCCATAAGCTCTGCTGGCCCTTGGCCAGTAGAGCTAAAAATACCGACAATATATCGACTGAAATGGTTACGGCTGTACTTGCTTGCGTATTTTAAGCATTTTTAATGTTAAAACATGTATACTAGTATATAGTTTTTAATGGGTTTTGTAACATTTCAAATATACTCTTTGAAGCATATATGGTATTTTGCTTGATCTTTTCTACACTAGGCATTTGGTCAAAATAAAATAATTACCAATTTTACATAAATTTACTTGCTTGTGTGTGGAAACCCCAAAACAAAATGGCTGTTATTTTCATTGTGCTTTTTTCTATTTGATTCTATTTCTGAAAAAAATTATCGCTATATCGATCGTCTGAAAAGAATTGATGATACATCAAAATCGTTTCTATCAACCCTATTGAAAACTGTGATGACTCACGTCTTCATCCTTCACATCCCGGTATTGTTCTGGGCACTTGTGCTTCAGAACTTCTTCATCCTGTGACAGCTCAAAAAAATCCTCTGGTATCTTTGTAGTAGGAGCTAATGTCTAAAATACACAACATTTACTGAAATAGGCCAGGGCCAAGCAGCGATATCATTACAGAAACATATTTGAAAGTTTAAACATGAGAATTATTTTGCTTAGCCTTTTAATTTTCTTTAATATTGCCAAATCTGAAGTTTCAAAACATTTTTGTTGTTGCAAGAAACAGTTTAATTTTCAAAGTGCTGTACATTTTTTTTTACATTTTTTTTTTAATTTAAAATATATTAAACAGTAATTTGTTTGTGATTTTTTAAAAAAAATCCTACTTCTTCTCCAAATATGGCCACCTTTGGGAACTGTTTATGTAAGGAGGCAACAATGCACCTCTGTGCTGATCTGTCTGCCTCTGTCTGTAAATCATTCTTGCCCTGCAAAAAACAAATTCTTAATTTAATGATATCAAAATAGTATCAGTCAGTATCAGGGACCGATTCAGTCCCACTCCCACAATCTGAGAAGCTGTGAAAACATATGCGACCCACCACTATGCAACCTCTACAGTACTTAACTGTCCTGTGTTTTAACCAAATAGCAAACCTCAAACAGGAATTCTGACAGGTTGTTTTTAGCTGTTTTTATAGCCGTTTTTGGGCTATACTGTATTCCCAGTGTAAACCATATATTTTCTTCCAAATTTTCAGACAAAAATTCCCGACTGAAAGAGAAAAAAAAAGAAGAAGTGTTTGTGAAGTACTGAGAAATAAACACTTTTAAATACCTCTGAAACAGTGTACTGAATACAGTATTAAAGAAAGAGTTAGACAATGAATGTTTTACTGCAGCCTGCATTGATTTTCCAAATGTAATATTCAATTGAAGATTAATTATTTATTGATTACCTAATCAATAAGATTACCTAATCAATAAATAAGGTAAGAGTGTTAATTTATAGTTGTGTTGTAGTTTATGTGAGATATTAGTTTTAAAACGAGTACGGTGTGTTGTCAAGCGCAACGTCTGTAAACGTCCGTATGTAAAAAAAGCACCCCAAATGTCAAATAAATGAGACTACCTGCCTTACTGGGAGACAGTGTATTAGCCAGAAATTGAAGAATAGGGTGTGCAAATATGCAGGGTCTGCAAAATAATTTGCTTATACGTGATAAAAGCCAATCCGTGCCAAGTTGATCATGCCTCATAGGGCATTTTTTTTTACAGATAAAGGTAAAAAAGGTAGGGTGCCCTCTGGTGAATATCAAAACAGATAGAATTTTTTATTTCCCTGTTTTGTATGAAGACTAACATATTACTAGTTAGTTTCTGGAAAAATAATGATGGGTCGGTGATTTAACTTTTTCGCAAAATTAATCTTTAGTAATACACTCTCACAGTGCGGTTTTAAATTCTGAATCAGCTGCAAATTGTGTATGGCAACTTACATGTGTGTAGTGTGGTTTGCAGAACAGGTATCGATTTTCCGTCTTTTTTAATGTAATAGATCATACTTTAGGACGAAAAATTAAGGGTTGGGGTATTTTTATCACCATCTGAAAAATTAGTACATCCCTTGTCATTACCCCACCCAGTTTACTATAAATTGCATTTTTAAATTTGTGATCCATAAATTTTTCATGATAAAGGAACAGATAACTTTTTGAGATATTTTGTCTACAATATATACAAGACCTGAGTATCAGAATGAAAAAATAAAAATTGGGGGTCGGTGTGCATATAAGAAAGATATTCAATAAAAACTGAGAAAAAAATGTGCTTTTTTAGATTTCGACGAGCTCTGACATATAACGGCATATGTCTGTAACAAATAATAGGAAAATACTTTTTATTCCTGTCTATGTATATGCTAACACATGTCTTTGTAATAAAGTTTAAATTAAGTGAATATCTTAAATGGTTTTTGAGAAATACCATCTTTTGTACCCCTACCCCCCATTTTGGCTTATGTTAAAAATTGTCAATTTTGGGCACAACATGTGAGGTCAAAAAAAAATTTTTTTTTTATTATTTTTGCACTTAAATATCCCTATTGGGCATAAGTTTGTTACTGTATAATTATTTTTTCCAGTTTTATTATAATTTTTGAAATATAACAAATGTAAATTTCCGGAAGTGCAAAAATCCAAAACCTCAGCAGAGGGCACCCTTAAGATAAAGTTTCTATAAATGTATCCAAAACAGGTGGTAACATATCACTCGACCGCTCGCCATGGCAACCAGAATGCCACGGAGGTCGAGTCAAAAATCCTAAATACTAGACCGATCGGTCGATCAGTTTTATTGTGGTGAAGAAAAACAGATCAATCTTTTCAGTTTCAAAACAAGCGCGTGTTGGTAACTAGGTTAACAGACTGTATTATCGTATTGTTAACATCGGAAGTTTACTGAATACACTTCACGTAAACCAATCTGGCAGGTGCGCGTGAAATTTGGATTACTCGGATATTTATGTTTACGTCATATATGAGTTAGCGTGTGAATTTCTTTTGTCTACACCACTGATTTTCCCGTAAAAATGTCAGAAAACAAGGTGACTCGTTCGATTCTCAACCAAAACAACGAGATATTAGATCGCTATTTTGAGGAAAAAACATTGGGTGACGTTGAGACTCGTTTAGAACAAATGGTAGAAAACGTAATCAGCAACAAGCTGTATATGATCTATAGAACAAAAATGCAAAGAGAGGTAAAAGGGAGATTTATCAAGTCTTTGCACCATTGACAAAACGTTATACTTTTTCATTCCTTTAATAGTAAAACATAGGTGCTACTTAGTAGAATGGTAAAAGTCACAGGAAATAAATAATTCAATAATTCAACTCTGCAAAACTAACTTTCAAATTTAGAACCTTAAAACCATGCAGTCTTTTATATGGACCACTAATAAAAACAGATTTCAATTAAAAAAGATTATTTAACACTTTTTATATATAAAATCCTTTAATATTATGAAAAAGTACAAGGTTGACTTAAAAGTTTGTAAGGTCGAGTGACTTTTTTCAACTGGTAGACCTACTGGCTATATACCAGATATCGTCATTTTTATGTTGATTTTTTAATATATCTAAATCAAAACTAGTAATCTCATAAATATTTTTGCCGGTAGAGTAGCTTACCCCTTTGCCGTAAATATTCCGTGTTTACATTGTTCCTATTCTCATTAACAAGTGTCACGTGACCGTTACTAAATATAGCATGAAATGGGCCGGTCGTTTGAGCTGAATGTAGTAGTTATCGTCATGTTCAGTTTAATACCGAAAAATCCATGTTAGGGATGATGAAAACGTGTGTAGTTATTAATTGAAACATAAATATATCATTGCATATGAATACACAAAAAGAATTATCTAGAAAAATTATATATCTACAATTTAAAATGTTTTTTAAAACTGTAGGTATCGGATGTTATTTACTTCACTCCGACGTTCATAATTTAAAGGGAAATAACTGTCCGCAAATTGAAATTAATTGACGTGAACTAGTTGTTTTCGTTCCATCACATACTTTTAGTTTTTTGTGCATGTCAAATTGATTCAATAGTTCGACGTAAAAGGTCAGCTATTTTAAAAGGAAATTTTCCTGCGCATGCGCATTAGCGCGTGATTCCCCCGATTGTGTTTTGTTTATAACAGTATTTATATAGGTAAACGAGTTGGTTTGAGAGTGTATGTTAACATTTCTAAATATTTTTTTCCTCTCCAATCGTCTGATGATAGTGTATAGCGATTTGTAAATTGGGGTCGAAAAATAAGCACAACATCGAGCGTTTTATTGATAATGACGAAATCTGGTGAATGACGATAACTGGTACACAACCAGTACAGGTCAAGTAGCCCCTTGAAAATATTGTATTTTTTTTGGTGGGGGGGGGGGGGGGGGGGGGGGGTAGAGAGGGTTGTGTGTGTAAGGGGGTGGGGGCAACAGATATTTTACAAAATATTTGGGGTGGTTGGGTAGGCACCCACCCACACACACACACCCACCCACACCTACTACACACCACCAGCCCACCCCTATATCGGTAACGTAATGTTAAAACTGGAACGTTGAACTATACATGTACATTGATAACCATACGATTACGAAAGCTAAAATCTAGAACTACAGTCTACAGCTCACATCTTGATATTAGTCCCATTTATTTGACGTCTTTGGGTGCTTTTTTTAACATACGGACGTTTATAGATGCACCCTAGACAGAGGATGGCACATATCAAAAAATTGTCTTGCCGTTCGTAGACGTGTATTATAGACGTGGACTAATCTTGATATATACATTATTTGTACATGTCCAGTCACGCAGCTAAGTAGGTAAAACTATACCTGTATTATTATCCACCTCAGCATCTACAAGTAGAGAAATGTTACCTTATCAACAATACCAAGGTCCCCTTTTGACAGAACGTCTCTAGCAATCCTTGCAGCGCGATGAGACACTGACACAGACGCCGAAACTAACCGCATCAACAGAGGAATCGCTTCCGTAGCCATATTTGTTGTTGTTGTTGGTGGGGATATATGCTGCATTCATACGCACACCAAGTACTTCACAGGTATAGATGGGTGGTGAATTTGATTTAGATTATCGTACACACAGTGTCAGAATTATCTGTGTTATCTGTGAAAAGGTATAATCATATATAGTTTAGAGTGTTATATATAGTTTGTATAAAATGTAGGACGCCCTTGTAGGACGCCCTTGTTAAAATGTATGTCGGATTGATGTCATAAAACGGTACACACGTATATTCATTATCGTATACTGAAGCGAAAAAGAAACGCAACTCGGGCTTTCCGCTATATATTGTATATACTGCACACTATAATTCCACATAATATTACAAAGAAATCCCAAGATGTTTTGTAAAAAAAAAAAAGTTGCAATTAGAGAAAGGACACAACTGTGGTGCTGTAGACGGCGTTTAATCACAGTACACCTTGAAACAAGAAATTTATAAATAGGTATTTGTCGATGATTCAAAATTCAGTGCCCCATGTGGTTCCCGGGGGCCCCCGTTTGGTCACGGGGCAAAGAATAGGGCCGCTGCAGATCCCTCTGTAGGGGTAGACAGATGGGGTAGAATCCCCCCAAATTCATGTTCATTTTATCATTTTTTGTTCATGTGCATTAAAGGCCTTCATCATGATCCCTGCATTGTTTCAGGTGCCATCTCGCTCACATCAAAAGAGCAGTGGCAGAAAAACAATAAACGTGACTCCAGCGTAAATGGAGTTTCTACGATAGACTTTGTAGCAACTCTGCAGTTAAGGGTGAGAAGGTTCTAGGTCCATTTCCATATTTTATCTCGATGCACATGGAGGATGAGCCTGGCATGTTCATGCCTGTTAGGCGCCATATAACCTTTCATTTGTTGGTGCGCCTTAAAACCCAAATCAATTCAATTCAATTCAAATTCAGTAGGCACATAGCAAAAACAACGAATCCGTGGAAAGTCTGCAGCAGGACATAAATAATGTGTGTGAATGGTCCGATGAATGGAAAATGGAACTCAATATTAAAAAGTGTCAACACATGCATATAGGTAACCATTTTCTTGATAACAAAATTACCATGCGTCAGAACGATACTGAGTCGATAATTGAAACAGCTGCCAAAGAAAATGAGCTGGGTGTTATCATAGACAATAAACTTAAATTCAGTGAACAAGTTAGCAAAGCAGTCGCAAAGACTAATATGAACTTAGGTCTAGACTATCGTACCTTCACTTACATTGGCAGAGAATTGTTTCTTCTTCTGTTCAAGTCTTCACCTGGAGTATGCAACTGCGATGTGGTCTCCAATGTTGATAAGGATAAAATTGCAATTAAGAATGTACAAAGAAGAGCAACTAAGTTATTGCCAAGGATGGTACAAGTTTATAAAATCCTGAACAAGATCGATAAAGCAGATGAAAACAAGCTCTTTCAAAGGGCAATCTATGCAGGAACTAGGGGTCATTCACAAATTTAAAGCTGTATAAACAAACGGCAAGGTTAAATGTCAGTAAGAACACCTTTAGAAACAGAGTTGTGGATGCCTGGAATAAACTTCCAAACGAGGTAATTGAGGCGCTTTCGCTCACCGCGATTAAAAGTCGTTTAAATAAACATTGGTCACGACACCCCACTAAATTTTCTCCAAGTTTCATATAACAACCGGAAGTAAAAAAACAACAAAGTTTGAAAAAGCACTATCAAGAAGTACCTTTGAAACGAATCGCTTACAACGATATCTACTGCAGTAAGAATACAGTAAGAATTGAAGTTCCTCTTTGAAAAATTGAGCCATTTTAGTACTGTATTTAATGTAAAGAGTTATCTGCTCACAAGCTTGAGTCAAACGGTACGCGTACTCTGTCAATAATGCAATTTTGAATGAATACTGTACTTTTTGCTGTGTTGTTTTAGGGTGTTTTTTTCGAAAGGAAAGGTCTTACGTAGCCATGACAGCAGCATCTTGTGCATACAATATATAGCGGAAATTACCGAGTTGCGTTTCTTTTTCGCCTCAGTATACAATCTGTCAAATAACGTATTAAACTAGCAAATATTCCGTCGTTAATATGTATTGCAATCAGGACCCTCCGATATCGAGATACGTTATCTCTATCACTAGAATACAAGCTGAGAATTTTTGCTTTTTCAATGAACAAAACAATCAAACTATTATTACTTAATTTCACCGTATTCAAATGCTTCAAACAGATTGTGTTATTACGTCGTTGCTTTAAATGTAATTTGTATATTATGTAAATTGATTTGTGAAAAAAGACAGCATTCTCATTCTTTCAGACCCTGTTATGTTTTCAAAATATTTTGCCAGACCTCCTCATATCTTTAAATAATAAGCTGCATGAATTAGTTGGACTAGAACAGAAGATCTACTTTCCCATTGGAAAGGACACAACTGTTGACCCCATACTCGCCACTCACCTGAGCTTCAGGCAGAGATACAAAAATGACAACATCGACAATGGCATACTAGTAGTCCTTTATGACACGGCCATAACACCGCACAGATTCAAAGCAGTGAGAAGGAAGATATTACATATGGAAACACCTTAAAGGCAGACATATATACCAGGCATCAAGAAGCATGTCAAAGACTCTGCACTCAGTTTTAACATTTCTTTTCCATATGAGAACATCAACTCAGTTTGGGAGAGCTTCATGTCTGCCATGAATACCATCATGGAAAAAAGAGTTCAGAGTAAGATGACTTTGGCAAGATATACTCAACCACAGAAGAATAGAAAGATTCCAAAAGCAATACGGCATAAACAGCGTGCGCACAAGAAAGCAAGTGAAAGAGATATTGCAAAACAGGTCCCGAATAAAGAACAAAAATACAGAAGTAGCTACTTGGAAGAACAAAGCGGGTATATGATCTGAAGGGTGACATCGTGAGTAAAGTTGAGAGACTCAACGACCAATTTCAGTTCGTATAGACCGGGAAGGATACTGGATGTATCTATACGGTGGTACAGTCAGAATGGCCCATCCGCAGCAGGTCTCCAAGGTGAACAGCCTCTAGTCGATAGAACAATGTAGGTAAGGGAAGTCGGCAACGTTCAGTAATCGGTTTACCCTCGGAATATTAGAGAGTGGAATATTCGTCCACCTGTTTCTGAAAAAAGAAGGGTCATATACTCAAGTTAAACCGATTTTATTTGAAAAAGAAACATTCTTTAGCAAAAATTGTAGCATTTCAGAATTCAGATATGTACTTTACCAAAACAATATATATGTGGTTAACGTCATTCTTTTAACAGCTTTACAGAGTAATCGTCTATAATAACTAAACACAAATTGTTTAAAATAACCAATTTCAAATGAAATACTAATTAAGATAATGTCCATTTTTAACGCCCTCACCCCCACCCCACCACCACCACGCACCCTAATTTAGTAATGACATTTAGGGTTATTTGTAAAAAAATTATGTTCATTCTGTTTTTCAAATACTATTAAATAAAAATAACTGTTTTTATTGTTATTCACAGAGACGTACTTGGAAGAACAAAGAGGGTATATGATCTGAAGAGTGACATCGTGAGTAAAGAGACTCAACAAGCAATTTTAGTCGGTATGGACCGGGAAGGATACTGTATGTAGAAACGGATTTGTAATAAATCACTGGTTGAATATATATGCGCGAAAATGACGTTAATTTCTTTTATTACATTTCTATGAGTGACTGATTGGGATTTCTCAATGAAAGAATATTCATAATCGCTAAATATTAATAACTAACTCCGAACACAAAAATAACTAACTGTGACGCTGAGTCATGGCGTCTGTAAAGTGTTGGTGACGTCAACGTCAACCGCCAATAACGTTCAATAAAGCAAATAATTTCTGTTAAAAAAATCACATAATAAACGGATTTGAAATGATGGGTTCGATTATAGGGAAATCCTTCACTCAATGGTAGACGTGTTGTTTCTCTCACTCTCTTGCTTACACTCATTCGTGAAAAGAACCACCCGTCTACCATCTCGTGAAGGATTTCCCTATAATCGAGCTCAGCAGTTAAATAATCTCTATATAATTTTCTATTCTAGGGTCAATCCAAGCCCAAATCCAACTCGTTTTTATTGCATTTTTGAACTTCTGAATGTTTAGTTCTACTAGGGCTTATGTCATGGTATTTTGCCGTTTGATGTCAACACTCTAGCATCTTCGTTTTTCATCCGAACTTTACCAAACTTCACCAGATTGTTAATATCAATGAAAGCTCGGAAGAGTTCGAAAACCAGAACAGATCGAACCAGTAACACTTGGCCCTTGAATTATTGTATTGAAAATTGAAATATTTTGTCTTGTCAACACTAGCGCATCCATTTTGCATCCTATTTTTACCGAACTTTGCTAGATTGCTGATATTGATGAAATCTCGGTCAGGTTCAAACGCCAGCCATATCGGACCAGTAACACTTGGCCCTTGAATTATTGTATTGAAAATTGCAATAGGTTGTCTTGTCAACGCTATAGTGCCTCCATTTTGCGTCCTATCTTTACCAATCTTTGCCAGATTTAATGTTGATATCAATTAAAGCTCGGACAATTTCTAAAACTAGTCAGATCGGACCAGTAACACTTGAGTTATTGAAAAATGCAATATTTTGTCTTGTCAACACTCTAGCGCCTCCATTTTGCATCCTATCTTTACCAAGCTTTGCAAGTAGTTAATATCAATGAGAAGAAAAACAGCCAAATCGGACAAGTAACATCAAACTTATGGCCCTTGGTTTTCCTTATATATGCTAGTGCATAATTAAAATGATAGGGCCTTTATTATGCCCCCGAACATATAGTAATCGCACCGTCCGTCCGTGCGGATTCTGTCTGTCTGTCTGTCCGTTAATCCGAAGTTTGTGTCCGGACCGTAACTTCACAAACCTGCAGGGATTTTTAAATAACTTGGCACAAGTGATCACCATAACAAGACGATGTGTTGCGCGCAAAACCCGGGTCCGTACCTCAAAGTTCAAGGTCACACTTGAAGTTCATAGGTAAAAAACAGGTACGCAATTTCGTGTCCGGACCGTAACGTCACAATCCCTGCAGGGATTTTTAAATAACTTGGCACAAGTGATCACCATAACAAGATGGTGTGTCGCACGCAAAACCCAGATCCGTACCTCAAAGGTCAAGGTTAAATTGAAGTTTATAGGTAAAAAATAGGTACGTAATTTCGTGTCCGGAGGGTAACGTCACAACACCTGCAGGGATTTTTAAATTACTTGGCACAAGTGATCACCATAACAAGACGATGTGTCGCGCACAAAACCAAGGTCCGTACCTCAAAGGTCAAGGTCACACTTGCAGTTCATAGGTCAAAAACAGGTACGCAATTTCGTGTCCGGACCGTAACGTCACAACCCCTGCAGGGATTTTTAAATAACTTGGCACAAGTGATCACCATAACAAGACGATGTGTCGCGCGCATAAACCAGGTCTTCAAGGTCAAGGTCACACTTGGAGGTCAAAAGTCAAATTGTGTCCTGTCAATAACTCTGGCATTCATGGACGGACTTTCAAATAACTTGGCACAAGTGCTCACCACAACAAGACGATGTGCCGCGCACAAAATCTAGGTCTGTGGCCCCAAGGTCAAGGTCACATTTAAAGGTCAAAGGTCAAATCGTGTCCGGTCAATAACTTTTGCATGCCTGGACGGATTTTCAAATAACTTGGCACAAGTGCTCACCAAACCAAATGAGGTGTCGTGCACAAAGCCAGGTCCATGGCTCCAAGGTCAAGGTCATACTTAGAGGTCAAAGGACACTTCGGGGGCATTTATCACTTACAGTGATATTTCTTGTTTTCCATCTGTTTTTACCTCTACTGCCAGTAGGGCTTATGCCATTGTCTTTTGTCAGTCATCCGTCCGTCCAATCTCCGTTAACATTTTGATTTCAACACTCTAGCACCTTTATATTGAATCCGATATTTACCAAACTTGGTCAGAGACTTACTATTGATGAAAGCTTGGACGAGTTCGAAAACAATCAAAATCGGATAATACATATCATAGTTATGACCCTGGATTCAATGAAAAATACGATATTTTGCCTTGCCAACACTCTCCGGTTTTTACCAAACTTGGCCAGAGTCTTAATATTGATGAAAGTTCGGTGAGTTCGAAAATCACCTATATCGGATTATAAACATAAGAGTTATGGCCCTTGATTCAATTAAAACTCCTGTCATTTTCCCTCCAATTTTTACCAAACTTTACCAGATCGTTACTATTAATGAAAGCTTGGACAAGTTCGAAAACCAACCAAATCGGTTTAGTAACACCGGAGCGCCCTTAATTTAGTTAAACAATGTATTTTGCCTCGTTAAGACGAAATGACCTTCAGTTGGCCGGATTACAGCGAAACTTTGCATGGATGATCAGTACCAAGCCTAGTTGTACATATCGTCACCATGTTCCGGTTGAATGATTTTGGCGAAATTATGGCCATTTAAAGGTTTTATTTTCAAACTTTGTCTGAACTAGTTCTCCTGATCTTCTGGCCGGATTTCAACGAAACTTTTTACAGGCCTGTCAAACCTCCAGATAAAAATCCGTATTTTTCATTTGCTCTCCGAATCTCCGGATTTTCCAACAAAACAAAAAGTTCATGATTTAACAGCTATATTTCCACAGTTCATCAGCTATTTCTTGCATTGGTCATGTTACGCTTCCTGAATGTATATTTACAAGAGGGTGCGAAGGAGGGTATATTTACAACACTTAGTGGGAGTCGGTGTAATGCGCTGAATGAATATGCAATTAACACTTAAGGGCATAATTAGTTCCTTCAGTGACATAACAGCATGTTATATATATCTCTTGCTTTTTTAATTGGTCACTATAATAGCTGCTGCCGTGTGTGATGATTATACTTTGTTTAAGAGCTATGAAGACTTTTTTGCATTTAGAAATATCATATTCAAAACCAAGTCGGGTGCAAATTACCATATAAAAATGTTCTTCGCACGCTTTAAATCTTATTTTTTTAAAACCTTAGGATTTTTAATTGAACAGTTTTGGCAGCCCTGTTTTTAGGGATGATCAGTACCAGGGTCCTTATATAATAGAAACCAACGGTACCAAGCCTAGTTGCGCATATCATCGCCATGGTCCGGTTGAATGATTTTTGACAGAGTTATGGCTGCTTATACACATACTGTATCTTTAGCCAATATATCGTCCACAGGCTCTCTTGGGCCTCTTGTCTTATTTTTGAACGCAACTTAGCCAAGCATCAACGCACTGGAGCCTTTAAACTCATTCTCATTCAGACCATCGGACCAGCAGGACAGCTTACCAGAGGATGTCGACGCGTCCAGCAGATGTCATCATACTCTAGCTATATCACTTTTGACGATAGAGCATTTGTAACACCGATTTAACGGAGAGGGTGTTACGATACTGGGTTTTTACGTTTTAACTTTTTTAACGTGGCCCTAAAAATAGCCGTATTTTGATAAACTTCTACTGAATAACTGGATCTGATTAATCACCACGGATGCCGACGTTGGAATAACCCTGCGAGATAACCACTGATCCTCTATTATGGCAAAGCTACTTAAATGGTTAAGGCTACAAGATCAGCGTGTACATCGGAGGAGCCATCACCGTGTGTGTGTGTATTTCTAAGGATTATAGTCCCTCCACCTACGACAGGCGTCCTACCCGACGATTATAGGCACAATGTCTGGACTTTTATCTGTGTGTTGTTGTATGATATGATGATATGTCTACTTGAAGCAGCGAACTCAATGGTTTCTTTATAGTGCTGCCACACTGGAATACCACGCCGTAGTAGACATGATACCCCCACCCACCCTTTCACCCAGTCACCCAGTCACATTATTCTGACACTGGTCAATCAGTCGTAGCACTACCCAGTATTTGCTCGTCAGCCAAGGGTTACAAGTGACTACTCCATTTTTAAAGTCTTTGGTATGACGCGGTCAGGGGGACTCGAACCTACGACCTCCCGAATGCAAGGCAGACGCTATAACCACTACACCACAATGCTTCCATCACCAACAGAACACGGGCAGGACGTTCAGAAGAATTGACCTACTTGGGACACTTTCTAATCACCTGTCTCCTGATTGGCTGAGACGATTTCGAGCCAGTCATCGGATTTCTGCAGGTAATCCGATTGGCCAAAATCTACAATTTCTACAATTAATCTTCTTTGAGAATGTAATCAGTACAGCAAATAACGCTGGATTTCTTCATTCAACACTACTGCTGCTATCTACTGTAATCTACTTTGGGATACTGCATTTCCTGGACCCATCTGCATTCCGTAATCATCTGTTGAAATGCTCGCCAAAATGCGTCATGCAACACTATGGACAGCCTCGACTGCCTTCTGTTGACCTTTTGCATTTTGTGTAGTACGCTTTCTAAGTTGTCCTGTGCATTTTCTAAGTTGTTATGTGCATTTTCTAGGTTGTAAAAAAATTGGGCTAGGTACATTATACAATAAATTCGTAGAACATAAGACTGATTTCAAAATGTGTAAGGGATTGTCTGACGTGGAGTTAATAAATTTTGGTCTGAAAAAAAAAGAAAAAAAAAGAAAAAGAGAAAAAAATAAATTACGTGTTATTTGTTTGTCTTTGTGTGTAGTTCTAAGGTGTATAGCCCCCCGTCTTTTAACCAATAGGACGTTCTAAAGGTAGAGGTTCAACAGAGTCTGGACTTCACGTGTTATTTGTTGAAAACAAACATATTTTAAGTACTCTGGGACTTTTGTCAGGAAAAATTAAAATATGTTTGTTTTCAACAAATAGCACGTTAATATTACTTTTATTTAATATATTTTTCAATTTATTATCATTATTATTTGTTAGTTCCCAACACTGATAGGTATGGGCTACGTGGGGTCGTCTTCTCCCTCCTCCCTCCCCCATTTCTCCCTACTCCCTCCCTTATCTCCCTTCTCCGCCCCCTTTTCTCTCTTCTTTCTCCGAGTACTGATAAACAAGGGACGTAATCCATAGAAGTATCTATCGCGGAGACGGAACGTGTACGGCAGACAAGGTAATGGTCAATTAAGGATTTTGATAGGATATCGACGGACTGTTTTACCCAAAACGACTCTCAAACTATGATAATTCTTCATCATTTACAAACTTGTTATTTTATAAACCTCACGCCCTTTTTTCCCGTCCTCTTGTCTTCCGACCCCACACCCTTGTCTCCCGGCCCCTGCACCTTATCTTCCGTACCCACGGCCACCTGTACCACACCTCCTGATACTGCCACATGTCACCCGATCTATTGTTTTCAGACCAAGATTTATTAACTCGTGTCAGACAATCCCTTACACATTTTGAAATCAAATTTCTTTTTTAAGAATTTATTGTATAATGTACCTAGCCCATTTTTATTTAAAGTAGGCAGAGCATAGCGTTCGCTCCTGGAGCCGCCATTTCTACCGGTGTTTCCTTCAACTTACGAAATGCACATAACGACTTAGTAAATGCACAAGACAACTTAGAATATGCACATAACAACCTACGAAATGCACATAACAACTTACTAAATGTACATAACAACTTACGAAACGCACATAACAACTTAGAAAATGCACAAGACAACCTACGAAATGCACATAACAACTTACGAAATGCACATAACAACTTAGAAAATGCACACGACAACTTAGAATATGCAATAACAACTTACGAAATGCACATAACAACTTAGAAAATGCACAAGACGACTTAGAATATGCATATAACACCTACGAAATGCACATAACAACTTAGAAATTGCACTAGACAACTTCGAAAATGCACAAGACATCTTAGAATATGCACATAACAACCTACATTTCGCACATAACATCTTACGAAATGCACAAGACAACTTAGAAATGTATATAACAACTTGGGAAATGCACATAACAACTTAAAAAATGCACATAACAGCTTACGAAATGCATAAGACAACGTGGAATATGCAAATAACAACCTACGAAATGCACATAACAACTTACGAAAAGCACATGGCAACTTAGAAAATGCACATAACAACTTAGAAATGCACATGACAACTTAAACAATGCACAGGACAACTTAAACAATGCACATCACAACTTAAACAATGCACATCGCAACTTACGAAATGCACATAACAACTTAGGAAATGCACAAGACAACTTAAAAAATGCACATAACAACTTACGAAATGCACAAGACAACTTAGGAAATGCACATATGCACATAACAATTTACGAAATGCACAGGACAACTTAGAAAATGCACATAACAACTTACGAAAATCACAACTTAGAAAATGCACATAACAACTTAGAAAATGCACAAGACGATTTGCAAAATGCACATAACAACTTATAAAATGCACAAGACAACTTAGAAAATGCACATGATAACATAGAAAAAGCACATAACAACTTACTAAATGCACATAACAACTTAAGAAATGCACATAACACCTTACTAAATGCACATAACAACTTACGAAATGCACATAACAACTTAGAAAAAGCACAGGACAACTTAGAAAATGCACATAACAACTTACGAAATGCACATAACAACTTACGAAATTCACATCACAACTTAGAAAATGCACATAACAACTTAGAAAATGCACAAAACGACCTAGAAAGCGTACTGCACAAAATGCAAAAGGCCAACAGAAGGCTGCCGAGGCTTTCCATACAACAAGACGAGGGTAAATAAAAACGTATCGATCGGACCTCTTCGCTCCTACCAACTCTAATACTGCTGTTCTACAGTAAACCTCTTCGGACGAGGGATGTTACCTTCTACTTGTCTGGACTCTCTCGCAGCCATAAACTTGTATTGAAACGCTCGCCAAAAGGCCTAGTTGCCATAAGGAGAGGATAAACAAAAACTTGTCGTCGTCGCCTTTAAACTATTGTTTGAATATAATGCCATGGTGTTTTACGTCATTTTCAACACATGTAAGGTGATATATGACGGTCGATTTTTTGCGGTGGAGGTACACCATCTACTCCTCCTAATTTTAATTTATGGTGGAGGCAGACCACCCACTTTTCCTGAGTAGAACCAGTACTGTACACCTCCCGCCATCCGTAAGAATCGACACTTTCTCACTTACAAGTCGAGCTCCCAGTGGGATTCGAACTCGCAGCGATGAGAAAATTACAAATCAAATCAAATCAAATCAAATATAGAGTATTGGTCTAAATCCAATGACAGGATTGTCACCACATATACATACACTCATATCAAATGTAGCAGAATAGATAAACACATAAGTATGAAACATATTATTATGTAAATTATACATTTCTGATTTGTAACCGGAGGCCACGCGTTCAATCCTCAGTGGTGCCACTGAGTTTCGTCGTTGTGTTCTTGGGCTCGTCCGTCCGATGGGGACGTAACCGGGCGGTCCCGTGTATCGGTCTATCCTCCGAGCATGTTAAAGAACCATAGGAATCTATTCGATAATAAGAGTAGGGCACGGTTCCCGGATTCCTATGTATCCCCCCTCTCTCTGGGGCGGCTCTATATAACCTATACTTTGTTGATGAGCCGTTAAACAACATTCAATTCAATTCAATTCAACATTTCTACTCAATTTAAATACATAGATTTATATAGCCAGTGAAATGTTTATTGTAATACAGTGAGCCCTTATAGAACATTTTCTCTTAGGGTTACGAACCACGGTATTTGGTAAATGTATGAAATTCAAATATTTTTAATCGTAATCATTACTGCTCAAAACAAACTGAAACTTATTAATGGTATTCATATTACCATAAGTCTACATACACCCATGATATTACAAAAAATATGGGTTAATGTCAGATAACTCATCAAAACGTGCCTGCTGCAAGGTGTTATATTTTATGCATTTTACAACGAAGGGAAATTCGTCCTGTATACCATCATTACACACGTTACAAATTCTGTCTGTAAGAGGAGTTTTTGAATACCTTCCTTCTTTTATGTAACTTATTTTTATTTTGACAAAGGTTGATTTCGTTTCTATTATTTTCACTTGTTAATAAATAATTTTAAAGCTTATTTTTTTAAGTCGCGATATGTTCGATATTTATTTTCTTTAATTGTGTTCTTACTATAATAAAAAATGATTTTTTCCCCCAAAGCAAGACGTATGATTCTTTTAATTGTGTTGTTATCGGGTGTAATAGTTTTGTTTTTGAAAGGGTAGCCCGATTATTCCAAATTTGGTTAAACCCTATCTTGTGCAAAACTGTTTTAACCTTATTTCCAAAACATTTTGTAAGTGTCATACTATCTTTATGTGCCTTTTTGACAAGTTTATTATAAGGTGATCCCAGAAGTTAATTAATACCACAGGCAGACGGCGCGTACCCCACCCCGCCCACACCCTACCCACCCCCCACCTCACTCCCCTCTACTACACCCCTCTCTACCCCACCTGCCACCTGTTTCTCTACTACCCCCTTAAATATGTTTTCAATGACATGCTGTAAGCTGTTCTACTTGGTTTTCAATGTAAAAAAAAAATACATACTGGTATAGAGAGTATTTTTTTTTTTTACATTTTTACATTGAAAACCAAGTAGAACAGTTTACAGTATGTCATTGAAAACATATTTAAGTGGGGTAGTAGAGAAACAGGTGGGAAGTGGGTTAGTAGAGAGTGGGAGGGGAATAGTAGAGGTGGGGGTGGGGGTAGTAGAGGGTGGGGGTAGGGTGTGGGCTAATGTGTAAATACCAAGTTCAGCTCTTACGCCGCTGTTTATAGCCTATTTATGAACTCCTAACAAAAATTAACAAATTTTTAATTGCAATTTTTCTGGTACAAAGTTGTCGTATTTATTTAACGCAACGTCGTTAACCATTCGGCCACAGAGACCCTTTAAACTAATAATAGCGCCTCATCGATGCTGATTGCGTGCGTCTGGCTGACCACGTAGCGTACTGGTTCTTCGTTTCATTACGAATTTATATTTACAGGTTAGAATTCTGCAGGTGACCAGTTAAAAACAACAAGTTTCCGTTTTGTCACTTCCGTATAATTTTTGACACGCAAGAATTTAAAAAAGTTGAATATAATTAATACAAGGACCACCATATCATGAGAAAATAAAACAAAACAATCTGTGGATATGTGGTCTATATTTTCAAGAGACCCAGCGAAAGATTTCGCCTATGTCATTGGTGAAAAGGTACCAGGACTAGAAGAGAAATCGATCTGGACATTACACCATGGAAAGAAAAAGGTTTTTCTCTACCTTCTTTGTTTGCTTCTCCTTTCTCATGCCATGTATGAATGATCTAAGATGACACACTGATATCGGATACTTGTCATACCATGCCAGTTAGGAATAATCTCTGACTTGTAAGTGAGGAAGTGTCGTCACAGTTGATTCTTACGGATAGCGGGAGGTGTACAGTACGGTTCTACCGTAAAAGTGGGTGGTCTGCCTCCACCACAAAATAATCGACCATCATATATAACTTTGCATGTGTTAAAAATGACGTAAAACACGATACAAACTGATAACACACTGATCAATATTTACCCCCACCTCGGATGAGTCTCATTGATCGTACTGATATCTGATGCTTTGTGCAACTTGCCAGCTATGAATGAGCTCTGATAATGCACTGATATATGATGCTTGCTGCAACATGCCAGCTATGAATGATCTCGAATAACACATTCATATCTGATGCTTTCTGTCAGAGATCATTTATTACGTCTCTGTTTCTGCATCATGATGAATGATCTCGACATTCAGATTCAAGATTAACACTTGTGAATGAGTACCATCAGTCCTAAGACTAGGGTAATCATCTTCGAGCAATAATTCAGTTGGGGCATCACCATGTCATCAATAACATTCATGAAGCTAGTTTAAACCTAGTCATAGGAGTGCAATGTTTATAACAAGCATATTTGTTTTAATTCTAGGGGTCTGGAGAGACTGTTTCGATATTTGTATTTGACGTAAAGAGCAGCAGTGAATCTCAGGTAAGTGAATCATGAAAAAGACAATGATTCTGAATTTTTTCTCAAGACATATATTTTGATTAATTCATTAATAAAATCACCATAATCAATTTTAAGCCTTTCCCACCCCACATCTCCACCCCACACACACTGAAAACAAATGTGTATGTGTGAATGATTTTTGGTTGTTAATTGTTTTTTAAAAGTTGCGCCCCCCTAATCTCAAATCCTGTGTCCACTCCTGATTGCAGGATACTATCCTGATAGCCCAGATAGGACATACACGTTATACTCATTCATATTTATTACAAGGTGAGCAATTACCAGAATATATACCCTGCTTTGCACCATTAACGGTCAAACACATCTTGTTGGAATGTGTTGACTTTGATCCTATGCGTCAAAGGTACTATAATGTTAATACTATGAAAGAGTCATTTGATACTATAGATTTTAGTCTTATTTTAGATTTCCTGAAAGAAATATAAATCATTATAATAATCAGACTTTATAAATCATTATAATATGTTCTTATATATATATTTACTTGTTTATACATCCATTGACTGGCATTTGTTGATTTGTATTTATACATAGTTTATATTATTACCATGTCATCCCTTACTTGTAAATAGATTTATCTTTATATCTTTACATTAATTTTTATGTACTTCTTCATTTCTTCATCTTTCATCAGTTTTTGCGCACTATATGACCTATTTTTGTGGCGACGTGCTGTAAAACACCTGATTTATCAGAATTTGTACTTACATGTATGACATCCTGGTTGGGAATAAGCAAAGTGCTTGTGTGATCCCTCGACATGTTGTCCGTGGCCATATAGTTTTACATAATATTATATGATTTTTAAAGTTGGGATGAGAGTATTGATCAAGGCTTGAAAAAGGGTGTAATTTTGTAATAATAATTGTTACTTGTATTGCCTTTTTTGTTACAGACTGGATTAGCGAGATCATCATTCAAGAGAATCAAAACACTGAGACATCCTAATATTCTCACTTTCCTTGATGGAATTGAGGTGAGGATTTGTATAGTATAGTTTAATCAGTGTTTTAAGTTATATGCATAATATCTTCTCAGCGTGTTTATTGTAATATTCAGTTTCAGTTTTATACCGATTTAACTCACTTTAATACCTGTATCACCCTGTTTAATACCAATATGGCTCAGTTTTCAGTATTTAAATGTACATGTATATGAGTTATGATTATTAAACTCTTAACCTGTCTCTTTTTAGCGCACCTGAGCACTTTGTCTCAAGGATGAGCTATTGTTACCACTTCGTCCGTCGTCTGTCGTCAGCTTTTAGCTTGTGTACACGATGGAGGCCACATTACTTGAGCAATTTTAACCAAACTTGCACAGATTATATATAACCATAAGATCTAGGACGAGTTCGATAATAGGCCATTTCAGACCATTGAATATTTTTTTGTGATTTAACGAAACTTAGCAGGAAGCATTGGTATGATGTTTAGTTGTGCATATTGCTTTTTCCGGTTCATTGATTTTTGATGGAGTTACGGCCACTTTTACTTTAAATTTCTTGTTGGCCCTACTTCTCCTAAACGCCTTGTTGGATTTCGACGAAACTTGGCAGGAACTATTGGTAAGATGTCTAGTTGTGCAAATCGCTGTATCAGTGAAATCTTGGACAAGTTCGAAAACATTTACAATGTAACTATAAAACAAGTTTTGGTTGGAAGTCAGTTTATTGCATGCATTTTGCATTTGTAGATTCTGTCTATAGATGTTGTATTGGCAATCTGGACTAAAAAGATACGTGACTTGATTTCCTTAAAAATTGGAAATAAAAAAATATTTTATAATCAGTATTTTATGATGGACTTATCTGTGTATACATGACAGACTGACAAGGTGATATATGTGGCTACAGAGCCAGTTGTCCCCCTGGAGACACACATACGGAACAACGATTCTTCGCTGAAGCAGAACCAGCTAGCCATATCATGGGGACTGCATAAAATAACAGTAAGTCACAAAGAGTATTAGAAACCAACTATCCATTTCATACAATCATCTTAAAGTCCCTATACCGCCATCAATAGGCAAATTTTGCAACAGATGTACACCCTTTCTAAACCTACTGACGACAAGGTATATATATATTTATCTTACACATTTTGAGAATCCAAACTCTATAAACACAATATAAACGACTTTAACCAGCCACAAACTAGAAACCTTAAATTGATAGTTACCAACTCATAATTCATTTTACGCATATTCAGTCACAGGTATTTTAAGAACCTGTGAATAGAACTATACATTTAATCGGCACATATACATTATTATATGACTTGAACACCTGGATAGAGTTGTCTTTTCTTCAAGCTTGCAGTTATTTGGCGGGAGAGGTTCTTTAAAGTAGCTATCCCGCCAACAACAGCGAAATTTTACAAAATAAGTACACCATTTCTAAACCTACTGAGGACAAGGTATGTATATAATTTACATATTTTAAGAATCCAAACTATATAAACACAACATAGACAGCTGTAACCAGCCAGGCTAAAACCCAAAATTGAAGTGTCGAATTGAAGAATTACCAACCCATAATTCATTTTACGCATATTCGTGGGTATTTTAAGAACCCTTTAATAAAAAATTTCTTTTAATTGGCACCTATACATTATTATATGACCTGAACACCTGGAAAGAGTTTTGATAAACAGTTTTGTATTGTAATTTTGTCATTATTTGGCGGGATAGTTTCTTTAAACCCTTTGAGTATTAGAACAAGTACCATTAGAAATACTTCAGTTATATGTATTACAGTAATTTAGAATTATTCATTTTGACTTGGTGTTATGATGCCTGAGGCTTTATCAAAATTAGGTAAGACTTAGCAAATTACACCATACAAGTTACTGTTCATGATATTGCATTTGATTGATTTAACTGAAGACTTTTCTTTTAACTAATTATTTAGGAATAAATAAAATATATATATTAAAATAGTTTAATCAGATTTTATACTGTTCATTATAATTGTCTTTTGTTAATAGATAAACTTTAAAATCTTTGTAAATTTTAAAACAAATTTGCAATGACTATTCGGTAGCGACATTACCATTATCGTTTTCAGAAAGGTCTGTCATTCCTGGTGAACGACTGTAGCCTGATACACAACAATGTGTGTATGTCTTCCATCTTTGTTGACCAAGCCGGGGAGTGGAAGCTGGGCGGGGTTGACTACATCTACCCTACCACTGGACAGGACAGTGTTCCACCAGTTAAGATTCTGCCATACCTGGAGAGATATGACCCACCAGAGAAATCAGATCTGAGGAGAGGAATAAAAGGAGAGAAATGGTTAGACCAATAACGCAAAGCTTGTTTTTTCTTCGTCTGAAAATTGGGACGTCCATGGCCGAGTGGTTAAGAGTCTCTGACTTGAAATCAGTTAACCCTCACCGCTGTTGGTTCGATCTCTCATGGGCCTAGGAATCTTTATGTGAAGAAGCTATCCAGTTGGTTTGCGGAACATCGGTGGTTCTACCCAGGTGCCCTCCCGTGCACGAAAATTGCCCGGAGAGGCACCTGGGAAGTTGAAAAAGTCGCCATATGACCTTAGCCGTTGGTGCGACTATAAAAACCAGTTCAATTCAATTGTCTTAAAATTATGATGATTTAAAAGGTATTCAATTTCTTTATTTCATATGCTTTCCATTTATATATATTAAAGGTCAGACTTTTCATGGTGCAAAAATCTGACTTATAATTGAACAATAATGATATTTTCTATTTTAACATGTTTAAAGGCCAAAAGATAATCAAGGAGCCTAATAACGACTCCTTATTTACAAAGACATTCATTCTGCACAGTAAGTAATAGATACAGTATGGTTTCATTGAGTTGGTTCATTTAAACATCGAGATGGGCTATGCCCATCGAGGGCCCATCGAGGTGTTTAAATTAACCAACGAGATGAAACCATACTCTATTTGTTTTGTAGCATGTCCATTTCAGCTCTATTTCAGTCATTCTAACTGTTATTCTCACAGTTATTCTCACAGTTATTCTGACAGGTCTTATTTTCAATTAAACGATTTACACCTGTGTCTGAACAAAGAGAATTGTCTGTGACCATGCTACAGTATGTGTTATTCTAGGTTACACACGAGGGTTAATTAACCCTTATTAACCCGCTATTAAAGCACAACTATAATAGCCGTTGCAACCTTGTAAACCCAGATCAGCCTGCGAGTAACATGCAGGCTGATTAGGGTTACTCGCAGGCTGATCAGGGTTTACAGTGTGGCTGCTGATCAGTCATTTTCCCCAAAACATCCCTTTGTCACATAAATGGAATGGTCTTAATTTAAAGAAAGAACAGTCCATTATTTATATATATGTAGGGGGTTAAGGGTTAAAGCATTTTATGCCCATCTATGGTGAATTCAGATGTTAAACCTAAACAGGTTTGCACAGTGCAATGATATGACATTTTTATCTTGATTGGGAATTTGTTTTAATTTTTAGATTTTTCTAGAAAAAGCCTGATGTACCCCCTTTAAGAGTTAGACTGGAACATCCAGCTGTATAAGGCTACAGCAACACAACTTAATTATAGCCCTGCTTTCACAAATTGAAGTGGGGGCTATATAGGAATCACGCTGTCTGTCGCGCCCCGAAACAAATTGTTTGTCTTGTTGCATCGCGTCAAGTAACTATTTTTTTTACTTGCATTCCTCAAACAGATTTGAATGTTTTTTTCCCAGACTTCATGTACACATAACAACTGATCAAAAAGCGGGGCATTTGTCACCTTCACTGGTAGTTCTAGTTGGTTTCAGACTTGTGTATTGGACATAGTATTATAATGTTCTGCCAATGAAATTGTTTTATGACATTTAAGGGCACTTCTAACAATATTCAGTAAAGCAGTCTACCACTTATATATATCAAACATGAAATTGAATATTTCAGTTGAATATTATGTTCTATTTTCAGGTCATCAGATATGTGGGGTTTAGGGTGTCTCATCTGGGAAGTATTCAATGGTTCCCTACCCAGAACCTCTGCCTTAAAAGCATTTGGAAATGTGAGTATGTTGCAGCTGGAAGTAAAATAGAAGATTTAATAATCAAACAATAAACAGATATATATATATCAGCCTTGGTCACATAAGGTAACAATGACATAAACTGTCATCCAAACTTTAAATAAAAAACTAACAGGTTTATTATAATAATGTTTATTACCAGTGCATATTTCCTTGTGAAGTTTTAAAAAAGTATTTATAAAAGAAGGAATGTAAATAACAATGAGTAAAGTATATATGCTGAATTATCAATTTATTCATTAATAATACATTTTTTCTTTCAGATTCCAAAAGCCTTAGTACCAAATTACTGTGAACTAGTCAGTGCTAATCCTTTGTCCCGTCCCAACCCGGCCAGGTTTATAGAGGCCTGTTGTAAACAGGGTGGATTTATGAACAACCCGTTCGTGAAAACCATGCTGTTTCTAGAAGAAATCCAAGTGAGCTGAATTTCAATTCTTACATCTAGTTGATAATATTTATACAAACCAAAGTTTGTCCGTTCATAAAAATATGTCCGTTTGTTCCAGCATCTGAGGGATGCATTTAGTTAAAGAGGCACTACCTATATCTACGCGATGTTTAATGTAAAATATTAAATACTCAATATTACTGCATTTATATGTATGCAAAGCTATTTTATGAGTATTCTAAGAAGCAACAAGGTTCATATTCCAGTTCTGTAAATTACTAATTATGATCAAAACAATATCTTGAATAAAATGCTGCCCAGCCGTTCATTCCTGCCGGAGAACTACGAGTTTTTACGATTTTATCGGACATGCGCAATGCCATTCAGTTGAACTACTCTGGCAGTTCCGACGAGGCAGTTCCGATTGTAAACGAATAAGATCGGAAAATCTCCGTAATCGGCTTGTCTAAAACAATTACGAATACAATTTCAAAAATCCGATCTTTTCTATCCTGTTTTTCCCCAGCAAAACGCATATTACATGGGGTGAAATAATTGCCGTTTACCTTTTTCATAGTCCTCTTTACAATTAAGTAAAGTTTATATCAATTGGTGGACAAAAAGATATAGGTAGAGCATCTTAAAATATATATATATACAAATTTATGTAAAAAAAATAAATCTGATTCTGCTTAAATATTATGGTCAAGATATTATTTCCGAACGATAGACCTTATTGTGGATTAGGGACTAGTCTCATCATACACTAGTTAAAACGCATTTTTTATTAATTGTAGAAATTAATAAATTAACATACTTAAAATTAAGTATACAATTAAATTTCAACGGAGTCGGCGTATTCATTTCTCCAAAATTTGATATATTATTATAAATTTAATTTCTCAGAAATTTATTTTGATAAAGTTGATAGAAAAAGTATTAAACTGTATAATGATGGAACTTTGACACATTTCAACAAGACCATTAGAGTTGTATTATGTTATAAACATAGTTCTACTATAGTGGTAATATTGAATAATTTTATCTCTTGTAGATTAAAGAACCATCAGAGAAGGCAAAGTTCTTCACTAACCTTACAAATGCTCTAGACTCATTTCCAGCACAGCTGAGTCGACACAAAGTTCTGCCACAGCTACTGCAGGCCTACGAGTTTGGCAACTGTGGATCCATGGTGCTTGCACCTTTGTTTAAGGTATATCTCCCACTTGTGTGATCATTTCTAGTTTTTAAGAAAAGTGCAAGTGTGTGTATGATTCTTAGAGTTTATATATAGCATTATGGTAATAGAATAATATTTTTTGGATTTGATAAAGAAAAGGAAGATAACAACTTGAATCTTCAATATTTTTACTCATTATTTCCTATATTTCAAACTGCTGTTTAGGAATAATTATGTTTGGATGCACAGATTGCAATTAAAATTCAGACTGCCTCAGGCAAATGGGGTTATTCATTGTTATAGACCTTTTCCTTGTTTTTAGGATGCCTTAAAATCAGAATATGCTTATTGATAACCTTAACAGAGATGATGGAGACTTTATGTCACGTATTTGTGTATAATATTACCGTCAAATTTGCATTAAATTCCTCGTTGTACCCGTCAATTATAGAAACAACTGATTAGAAACGTACGCTTCGTTAAAAAGGCACGCTGACTTTTCAACCCGTGTTTTCATAAACATTATTCCCATTTCCTATTGAATTCGTGCTTTTACAATTGACATAATAACACCACTTGTGTTCTTTTGCGCGTGTCAAATTCTATTCAATTATTGCCAAGGTTTTCTTCCCGTCCAAAAACTCGCGAAAACCATCGGAAATGAGGGTAAAACAGGTAAAACACCTGTTGTCAATATACTGCAGTTAAACGTTTGTATACAACAAAATCTTACCAGCATGTGCTACATTTGCTAAAAAAAAATTATAAGAAAATAAAACAGGTCAAGTATATTTCTCACTCGCTTCCATTTTTAATAAAATATTACAGCCAAATGCCTGATCAGATTTACGACATTTCCCACTGGGGACCTCTTTTTGGATCAGCCAATCAGAAAGCACGAATTCAATAGGAAGCTTCTGGCCAATTTAGATCAGTTGACATGACCTACTTTAAGCCAGCTTTTTCACTTTCTCTTTGGCATTTGAAGGTTGTTTGATGATAGTTTATAGTTATTGAAATGTTTATCTAGTTATATATTAAAATATTTTTTTTAATACATTCAACCTATAACGCGAATGTGCAGATCGATCTGTTAAGGGGCACGAATTTACAGGAGAAGGGCATACCTGTGCTATAAATTAACCATTTGGATCTGCACATTTTATGTGTTGTGCTTAGCGTCGGCGCATCATATAGGGGATACAGCGTAGTTATTACACAAATATATTCAGTTTATAGCGTAATTCTATAAAGTTGTAACTCTTCCGAGTGCTTCGTTGACTGTTTCAGTTTATGTGTTAATAAGCATATTCTTCCTTTAACAATTGTTTATTCTTTATTGTCTGTACTGTACATGCTGTAGGTAGGGAAGCTGTTGGATCAAGATGAATACCAGTTGAAGATTGTCCCATGTGTTGTCAAATTGTTCACCTCGTCGGACAGAAATACAAGGGTGAAGCTACTACAACAGGTATGTCAGTTCCTACAGTAAATGAAACCCATAACTTCCTGTTATATAGAGGGTCTTACACGAGTGTTTATTTATTATTGTCATTTTTGAATGAGTCAGCAACTATGATGCAAGGGCTTGTCATGTAACATCACATAATGTCGTAATAAAGGTCAGCATTTTAGAAAGCATGCCCTAAACATGTCATCATTGAAATGTTTTACAGACCCAGTTGCGTTCAGATACCTCAAATCAATGCAGAACGAACGCTGAACGAACGGAAAATTAATGTAGAGTGAACGAAGAACGAACACAAAATGAAAGTTGCACGATCTGTATCTTAAAAATGCGTTTTGTTCGTTATCAGCATTCAGCGTTTCAAAAAATAAATGATGAATGCATTTTTTAAAACACTAAACGCTGAAAATGAACGAAACGAACGAAACAAATGCAAATGCATTTCGCTATTTTGGATAACTTCCAGTATTATCATTTTTAGTTGATAATTAAAGTCTCGATTTAAATGAAGTGCATTTTTCAGTATTTTTATTACACAATTACTTTCATTTATACTGAGTCAAATGGGAAATATTATATTTATTGTTTAGTACAAACTTTTATATTATTTCAATATAAAACTAAAATAAGGTTAATAAATACATTAGGTATACTGGTTCTGTACCATGTTAACAACGTTTACCAGATTTCGTCCTTATCAATAAAATGCTCGATGTTGTGATTATTTTTCGACACCACTTTACAAATCACTACTCACTATCATCAGGCAATTGGAGAGGAAAAACTATTTTAGAAATGATACTCTCTCAAGGAACCCGTTAAACTATATAAATACCGTCATAAACAAAACACAATCGGAGGTTATCACTCGCTAATGCGCATGGGCAGGAAAATTTCCTTTTAAAATATCTGTCATCAGAACCTTTACGTCAAACAATTGCCTGAATTAACTAAAAACGTGCGCTAAACACATTTTCAGCGAGAACACGTCAATCAGTTTAAATTTGCGAACATTTATTTCCCTTTAAATTATGAACGTTGAACAGAATTACACCCGATGGTACAGTTGATAAATCACTTATGCCGTGGTGCGGTGTCCGTCGTCCGTCCGTCTATCCGTCCGTAAACCTTTTTTGTAGCGACTACTCCTCTGGAACTACTGAATGGATTTTCATGAAACTTTACAGAAATGTTGCCCATGAAGTCTAGTTGATCCTAGCAAAAATTCATGTTGATGTGAAATCCAAGATGGCCACCAAATCTAAAAATGGATTTTTTTAAAATAAGTTTGTAGCGACTACTTCTTGAAAACTCTAAGTCATATTGATATGGGACTTTTCCTAAAATGATCATCATGACATGATGTTGGTCCTTGTCGAAAATCATTCTGATTCGACGTTAAACATGGCTGCCATTGTAGCGACTACTCCTCTGAAACTGCTCGACGGATTTCCATGAAACTTCACAGGAATGTTGCTCTTGATGTCTAACTGATCCTAGCAACATTTCAGGTTGGTCGGAAATTCAGGATAGCCGCCACAGCTAAAAATAGATTTTCAAAAAACAAGTTTGCAGCGAGTACTTCTTGAAAACTATAAGTGATATTGATATGGGACTTTTTCTAAAATGATCAGTATGGAATGATGTTGATCCCTGTCGAAAATTATTTTGATGCGACGTTAAACATGGCCGCCAGCGGCCATCTTTATTTACATAGAGTTATTTAATGAAAACTTGTAACGACTACTCCTGAAACTACTTGACAGATTTTCATGAAACTTCAGAGGAATGTTGCTCTTAATGTCTAATTGATCCTAGCAAATTTCAGGTCGGCCAGAAGTTCAAGATGGCTGCCACGGCTAAAAATATTTTTCAAAAAACAAGTAGCATCTACTTCTTGAAAACTATAAGTGATATTGATATGCATCTTTTCCTAAAATGATCAGTATGACATGATGTTGATCCTTGTCGAAAATTATTTTGATTCGACGTTCAACATGGCTGCCAGCGGCCATCTTTGTTTACATAGAGTTATATAATGAAAACTTGTAGCGACTACTCCTCTGAAACTACTTGACGGATTTTCATGAAACTTCACACGAATAATTGCTCTTGATGTCCAATTGATCCTAGCAAAACTTCAGGTCAGATGAAAATTCAAGATGGCCGCCATGGCTAAAAATAGATTTTCAAAAAACAAGTTTGTAGCGACTACTTCTTGAAAACTATAAGTAATATTGATATTGGACTTTTTCTAAAATGATCAGCATGACATGATGTTTGTCCTTGTCGAAAATCGTTTTGATTTGATGTTAAACATGGCTGTCAGCGGCCATCCTTGTTTACATTGAGTTATCTTGTAAAAACTTGTAGCGACTACTCCTCTGTAAATACTCTACAGATTTTCATAAAACAAAATTTCAGGTCGGCCGGAGATTCAAGATGAAATTCAAGATGGCCTCCATGGCTAAAAATAGATTTTCAAAATACAAGTTTGTAGTGACTACTTCTTGAAAACTATAAGTGATATTGATATGGGACTTTTTCTAAAATGATCAGTATGACATGATGTTGATCCTGGTCAAAAATTATTTTGATTTGACGTTAAACATGACCGCCAGCGGCCATCTTCTTTTACATAGAGTTATATAATGAAAACCTGTAGCGACTACTCCTCTGAAACTACTTGAGGGATTTTCATGAAACTTCAGAGGAATGTTGCTCTTGATGTCTAATTGATCCTAGCAAAATTTCAGGTCGGCCAGAAGTTCAAGATGGCTGCCACGGCTAAAAATATTTTTTCAAAAAACAAGCTTGTAGCAACTACTTCTTGAAAACTATAAGTGATATTGATATGCGTCTTTTCCTAAAATGATCAGTATGACATGATGTTGATCCTTGTCGAAAATTATTTTGATTCGACGTTAAACATGGCTGCCAGCGGCCATCTTTGTTTACATAGAGTTATATAATGAAAACTTGTAGCGACTACTCCTCTGAAACTACTTGACGGATTTTCATGAAACTTCACACGAATATTGCTCTTGATGTCCAATTGATTCTAGCAAAACTTCAGGTCGGATGGAAATTCTAGATGGCCGACATGGCTAAAAATAGATTTTCAAAAAACAAGTTTGTAGCGACTACTTCTTGAAAACTATAAGTAATATTGATATTGGACTTTTTCTAAAATGATCAGCATGACATGATGTTGGTCCTTGTGAAAAATCGTTTTGATTTGATGTTAAACATGGCTGTCAGCGGCCATCCTTGTTTACATTGAGTTATCTTGTAAAAACTTGTAGCGACTACTCCTCTGTAACTACTCTACGGATTTTCATGAAACAAAATTTCAGGTGGCCCAGAGATCCAAGATTAAATTCAAGATGGCCTCCATGGCTAAAAATAGATTTTCAAAATACAAGTTTGTAGTGACTACTTCTTGAAAACTATAAGTGATATTGATATGCATCTTTTCCTAAAATGATCAGTATGACATGATGTTGATCCTTGTCGAAAATTATTTTGATTCGACGTTCAACATGGCTGCCAGCGGCCATCTTTGTTTACATAGAGTTATATAATGAAAACTTGTAGCGACTACTCCTCTGAAACTACTTGACGGATTTTCATGAAACTTCACACGAATAATTGCTCTTGATGTCCAATTGATCCTAGCAAAATTTCAGGTCAGATGGAAATTCAAGATGGCCGCCATGGCTAAAAATAGATTTTCAAAAAACAAGTTTGTAGCGACTACTTCTTGAAAACTATAAGTAATATTGATATTTGACTTTTTCTAAAATGATCAGCATGACATGATGTTTGCCCTTGTCGAAAATCGTTTTGATTTGATGTTAAACATGGCTGTCAGCGGCCATCCTTGTTTACATTGAGTTATCTTGTAAAAACTTGTAGCGACTACTCCTCTGTAAATACTCTACGGATTTTCATAAAACAAAATTTCAGGTCGGCCGGAGATTCAAGATGAAATTCAAGATGGCCTCCATGGCTAAAAATAGATTTTCAAAATACAAGTTTGTAGTGACTACTTCTTGAAAACTATAAGTGATATTGATATGGGACTTTTTCTAAAATGATCAGTATGACATGATGTTGATCCTGGTCAAAAATTATTTTGATTTGACGTTAAACATGACCGCCAGCGGCCATCTTCTTTTACATAGAGTTATATAATGAAAACCTGTAGCGACTACTCCTCTGAAACTACTTGAGGGATTTTCATGAAACTTCAGAGGAATGTTGCTCTTGATGTCTAATTGATCCTAGCAAAATTTCAGGTCGGCCAGAAGTTCAAGATGGCTGCCACGGCTAAAAATATTTTTTCAAAAAACAAGCTTGTAGCAACTACTTCTTGAAAACTATAAGTGATATTGATATGCGTCTTTTCCTAAAATGATCAGTATGACATGATGTTGATCCTTGTCGAAAATTATTTTGATTCGACGTTAAAATGGCTGCCAGCGGCCATCTTTGTTTACATAGAGTTATATAATGAAAACTTGTAGCGACTACTCCTCTGAAACTACTTGACGGATTTTCATGAAACTTCACACGAATATTGCTCTTGATGTCCAATTGATTCTAGCAAAACTTCAGGTCGGATGGAAATTCTAGATGGCCGACATGGCTAAAAATAGATTTTCAAAAAACAAGTTTGTAGCGACTACTTCTTGAAAACTATAAGTAATATTGATATTGGACTTTTTCTAAAATGATTAGCATGACATGATGTTGGTCCTTGTGAAAAATCGTTTTGATTTGATGTTAAACATGGCTGTCAGCGGCCATCCTTGTTTACATTGAGTTATCTTGTAAAAACTTGTAGCGACTACTCCTCTGTAACTACTCTACGGATTTTCATGAAACAAAATTTCAGGTCGCCCAGAGATTCAAGATGAAATTCAAGATGGCCTCCATGGCTAAAAATAGATTTTCAAAATACAAGTTTGTAGTGACTACTTCTTGAAAAATATAAGTGATATTGGTATGGGACTTTTTCTTAAATGATCAGTATGACATGATGTTGATCCTTGTCAAAAATTATTTTGATTCGACGTTAAACATGACCGCCAGCGGCCATCTTCGTTTACATAGAGTTATATAATGAAAACATGTAGCGACTACTCCTCTGAAACTACTTCAGGGATTTTCATGAAACTTCACAGGAATGCTGATCTAGCTATAAAAAAACTATCAGTAGAGCTTCAAGGTCATTGACCTCTTGTTAATTGAAGATATAACTTTTTCCTAAATATGTTTTTTTGTGTAATCAACTAGGTACACAAGTTTTCATCATCCCAAATATGGATTATTCGGTATTAAACTGAAGATGACAATAACTACTACATTCAGGTCAGATGACTGGCCCAGTTCAGTCTATATGTAGTAATGGTCACGTGACACTTGTTACCGAGAATAGAAACAATGTAAACACAGAATATTTACGGCAAAGGGGTATGCTTCTCTACCGGCAAAAATATTTATGAGATGACTAGTTTTGATTTAGATATATTATTATTAAAAGAACCAATATAAAAATGACGATATCTGGTATACAGCAAGTTTTGTTATATAGTGTCATGTATGTTACATTTTTGATGAAACTAACATAAACCTGGAAGAAAACAGAATAATTATCAATGCATGACCAAATAATGTTAACAAAAGGACCCATTCTTCAATACAATTACATAAACATGTCGCCGACTCGTGATAAAAATTGCTTGACTGGATATTATGCGTAATTTAATCGTGAGAGATGTTGCGATTGGTAAACGTTGAACGAACGAATGCAAATGCATTTTCTCGGTTTATGCATTTAAACACACATATTCTGTTGCGTTCATTCTGTGCATTTAAATGAACGCATAGTTTTGTTTATAAACGCTAAATGCATTCAAGAATGCAAATGATATGCATTTTAAAGAAATGCATTTATAAAAATGAAATGCAAACAGAATGCTAATGGAGCGCAAATGGAATGCAAACAAAACGCAAGCGGAATGCATTTTTGGGGAACTTGAAAGCAACTGGGTCTGTATATATACAACTAGTGTAGTATGCTATTTATATATTGTCAGACTTTTGTACTTCATGTGATATTAAAACCAAAATCTATGTACCCGGTTATGCAGTTAAAAAGTGTAATAAACTGGAGTAACATTTTCTGAATGATTCACTCTTACACTCAATATTATGTAACACATATGAAGGTTTCAGCACAGCACTGTTATATTTTCATGTTTATTTATATATAATTGTTATACAGTGTTGTTTTGAACCCTCGATATGTAAATTTCAGATTTTGCACTTGTTTTGCAACAAGGGATATACATCGGTAATAAGTGGGTGGTTATTTCAGATCTTTTATTTTTCCTTTTTAAAGTAAAACACAGGTGTTTTGTAAAACCTTTTGTTCTGTCATTTATTATTTTCAAGTTATGAGTTTACCGTATTTGACATTGCAGATTGAATTGTTTATTGAGCACCTGCAGAGTTCGACAGTCAACGACAAGATATTTCCTAATATAGTCAGCGGCTTTATGGACACAAACCCTGTAGTCAGGGAAAGTACTATAAAAGTAAGTGAAGTCTGTCACATTTAAACCAACATTTGTGTGGTTTATGAGTATTAAAATAAGACAACTGTCCATTACAAATATGATTTCTCTCAAAAATATACTTGACAATACTGCTCCATTAGGCAGAGTTTGAGTAATATTGAGTAAAATGTAATTTTTCCAGCGGGTTTATATTGTCCCTGATCAATACCTGGTGGGCGGGACTTGAAGTTCGTCGTTACCAAGGATCGTAGGCCCGCGGTTTTGATATAGGCTATTACATTAAAACATACCTGGGACCCCAGGAAGGCAATTTAATAAACATCTATGGGTGAACCCTATTTTCTAAAATATTTTTCTTTAAAATTAATTTTGCATCTATGGGTGGGTGTTCAATTTCAAAAGTGCCTTCCTGGGGTCCCATGTATGTTTTAATGGAATAGCCCTGTGTTTTAAGTCCCAAACACCAAGTTTTGATCTTGAACAATATAAACCTGCTGGAAATATTTTATTTCTTATCTGACATGGATTTTTATGTATCATCATGATCATGATACGTTTGTCGAGAGATTGAACAAAATACAAACACATTCTCACAACTTATATTTTATGCCTATCTCTTAACATCAAACAAGTAAAATATGCAGCTTTATCCTCTTTAAATGTGTTGTTGGAACGTAGCGTTGCTTAAAGTAAAGCATTCCATTGCATTGTTGTTTTGCATCTGATGTTTAAAATGACATCTCAACGGTTAACCTACCTGACATCAGAGGTATTGTATTCACATTTTAAAACTTCGCCACTAACCAATCAGCATTGAGTATTTTAATAAACTGTAAGATACAGGTATGTAGAACCGTCCACGCTGCTGCATACCTAGGTTAACCATGGTGTGAGAGGTACTCGGTACTAATGTCAACCATGGTGAGAGGCATACTGGGTATTAAACAGGGTAGTTTTACTTTCATTTTCCTTACACTGGAATGTAAAGTGATTCAACACCATGTGCCTTTGTGGGTATTAAAGGGACTGGAGGCGATCTGCTGAAAGTGTGATTCATGTCGAATCCAAATGAAAACCCTCATAATGTGCTTCAGTTCCATATGAAATGTGCATAATTATGCAATAAATTAAGTTGCATGTTAACTTGGGTTTAATTATTTTTTATGAAAATGTTTCATCTGGAAAACCCAATGACTTGGCTGGTGTTTATTGCTAAATCATATAAAGTATTAATTTGAATGGCGATTATATTACAAAAACGTGTTCATATAAATCAAATATAGTGATCGCAAAACAAGAATTTAAAAGAACCGTAAACTATCATATGAGTTAATATTAATGATTATACAGTAGAAACTTACGGAATGCGGGTTGGGACATGCTTATTGCTATTTGCTAATTGCCATTTGCTATTTGCTGATTGCCATTTGCTATTTGCTACAAAATTGTGTTGGGGACCAAATCCTGTCAGGTTTGCACCTTGTGGCAGGACTTCTAAATGGTAAATCAAGCGTTTGGAAAATAGCAAATGGCAATAAGCATGTCCCAACCCGCAATTCGCAAATAGAAAATGGCAATTTGCAAATGGCAATTAGCAAATGGCAATCAACAAATAGCAAATGCCAATTAGTAAATAGTAATAAGCATGCCCCAACCCGCATTCCGTATTATGAATATTAAATACAATTAAACTCAATGTAAAGAGTCTATACAAAATGTATTAGGTATTTACCTAAGTCAAAGAGCTCTGATTTAGAAAAAAAATGTGTACGTTTTTCAATATCCTTTTACTCATGAATTATTATCACAGGAAATAGAAAGTATATACATATACACGTTAGTCCATTTGTCCACATCCCAGCTGTTCATTAACAACCATATTATGTATATATTATTTGTCCCGTGCACATAATTTTATCTACAGTATTTTTATTTGAAACACGCTGATATATGTGCAATTTATTAATTTAAAATTTATGCTAGTAGTTTAAGTACATGGATCAGGTAAAGTGTTGGTAAAATGAATCTTACAATATAAAAGCAGACTATGTGTATTGCTAAAAGATAAAGCGACATGAAAAGCCAATTTCACAAATATCATATCAATTACATGCAAAATATAGCAAATAGCAAATAGCAAATGGCAAATGGCAGTAAGCATGTCCCAACCTGCATTCCATAAGAAACTAGCCCCAGGGTTTTTCAAGCATTTTTTAAAACACATCCTGTTAGTTTTTTCTGCATAACTTGGATATTTGCAAATCATTATTAATTTGTTGAATAATTCAAAGCAAAAGGTTTTTGCATATTACTGATTGTTGATAATATTGCACCAATAATAGTTTCACCTTTGATACAATAACAATGAAAAATTGAAAACTCCATGTTATTGCCTTCTATTTAATTATATGCAAGCAGGTTTAAAGTCAAACTACTACAGGATTAATAAATTGAGGTGCTAATTTAAGATACTAATTATAAATCATCACCTACTGTATTACAGGCCATGTTGTATCTAGCACCAAAGTTGAACTACAAGAATTTAAATGAAGACTTGATGAAACATTTTGCCAGACTACAGGCCAAGGATGATCAGGTATAACTGTTTGTTAGTTTTACATAGCATTGCAGACACTTTAATGGGGAGCAGGTTGTTCATCGTCGTCGCCGTCCATCGTCCGTCAAAGTTTAACATGCAGCCTTACGTTACCTTGGCCATAACGACTACTCCTCTGAAACTACTGAATGGATTTTCATGAAACTTTACAGAAATGTTGCCCATGAAGTCTAGTTGATCCTAGCAAAAATTCATGTTGATGTGAAATCCAAGATGGCCACCAAATCTAAAAATAGGTTTTTAAAAAACAAGTTTGTAGCGACTACTTTTTGAAAACTCTAAGTGATATTGATATGGGACTTTTTCTAAAATTATCAGCATGACATGATGGTTATCCGAGTCGAACATTATTTTGATTCGACGTTAAACATGGCTGCCAGTGGCCATCTTTGTTTACATAGAGTTATATAATGAAAACTTGTAATTCATGGGACTTCACAGGAATGTTGCTCTTGATGTCTAATTGATCCTAGCAAAATTTCAGGTCGGCCGGAAATTCAAGATGGCCACCACGGCTAAAAATTTTTTTTTCAAATACACGCTTGTAGCGACTACTTCTTGAAAACTATAAGTAATATTGATATGGGACTTTTTCTAAAATGATCAGCATGACATGATGTTGGTCCTTGTCAAAAATCGTTTTGATTCGACGTTAAATATGGCTGCCAGCGGTCATCTTTGTTTACATAGTTATATAGTAAAAACTTGTAGTGACTACTCCTCTGAAACAACTTGGCGGATTTTCATGAAACTTTACAGGAATGTTTCTCTTATTGTCTAATTGATCCTAGCAAAATTTCAGATCGGCCAGAAATTAAAGATGGCCGCCACGGCTAAAAATAGATTTTTAAAAAATAAGTTTTTAGCGACTACTTCTTGAAAACTATAAGTGATATTGATATGGGACTTTTTCTAAAATGATCAGCATGACATGATGGTTATCCGAGTCGAACATTATTTTGATTCGACGTTAAACATGGCTGCCAGTGGCCATCTTTGTTTACATAGAGTTATATAATGAAAACTTGTAATTCATGGGACTTCACAGGAATGTTGCTCTTGATGTCTAATTGATCCTAGCAAAATTTCAGGTCGGCCGGAAATTCAAGATGGCCACCACGGCTAAAAATAAATTTTTCAAATACACGCTTGTAGCGATTATTTAATGAAAACTTGTAGCGACTACTTCTCTAAAACTACTTGACGGATTTTCATGAAACATCACAAGAATGTTGCTCTTGATGTCTAATTGATCCTAGCAAAATTTCAGGTCGGCCGGGAATTCAAGATGACCGCCATGGCTAAAAATAGATTTAAATAGATTTTCATAATACAAGTTTGTAGCGACTTCTTCTTGAAAACTATAAGTGATATTGATATGGGACTTTTTCTAAAATGATCAGCATGACATGATGTTGGTCCTTGTCAAAAATCGTTTTGATTCGATGTTAAACATGGCTGTCAGCGGCTTTGTTTACATAGAGTTATATAATGAAAACTTGTAGCGACTACTTCTCTGAAACTACTTGACGGATTTTCATGAAACTTCACAGGAATGTTGCTCTTGATGTCTAATTGATCCTAGCAAAATTTCAGGTCGGCCGGAAATTCAAGATGGCCGCCACGGCTAAAAATACATTTTTCATAAAACGAGTTTGTAGCGACTACTTCCTGAAATCAAAATCAATCAGTAGAGCTTCAAGGTCATTGACCTCTTGTTTTTTGTTTTTGTTAATTTCATTTATTTTTTTTTATTTTTTTTTGGATTACTTTTTTTTTTATTTGATTGATTTATTTACGGATTATTTTTTTAATTTTTTTTTCTTTCAACTTTTTTTTTTTCATTTGTATTTTTTTTTTAAATTATTATTATTATTTTTTTTTTTTTAATTACTTTATCTAACAGGGCGTTTAGGAGGAGTAGCACCGACAAGAAATTTAAAAGCGAAATTGTCAAGGGAGCCGTAACTCCATCAAAAACCAACGAACCGAAAAGAAAAAAAAACGCAATAGGCACTAGAAATCATAGCAATTATTTTCGGTACGTTGGTTTTTGATGGAGTTACGGCTCCCTTGACATTTTCACTTTTAAATTTCTTGTCGGCGCTACTCCTCCTAAACGCCCTGTTAGATTTCGACGAAACTTGGCAGGAAGCATCGGTAAGATGTCTAGTTGTGCATATCGCGCTTTTGTTCCAATTCGCTGATTTATGATGATGGAGTTATGGCCCTTTGACATTTTTTACTTTAAATTTCTTGTCGGCACTACTCCTTCTAAATGGCTTGTTGGCAGGAAGCCTCAGTATAATGTCTAGTTGTGCAAAGAACGGTATATCAATGAAATCTTGGACAAGTTCAAAAACCAGCTAGATCTTGTTAGAAACGAGAGTTATGGCCCTTGATTTGTTGAAAAATGCTATATTGCATTTTCTATTGTTAAATCTGTAGTTACTTACTGTAGAAAACCTAATTTGAGATCTTACAACTAACCACATACCGTCCCAGATTAAAAATATTAGCATGGCTATAACATGGCTATCTCAGTTCAAATGCTTTTCCATTTAAATGCCAGAGATATAAAGCAAATCGTAAACACTTGTTTCTTTTCTGTAACTCAGATTCAATAGTACCATCATTTTGTTGACCTCATCCAGTGACGTCGTTTGGCACAATGTTAATATGTGACATCACATACTATTTTTAGACTGTAAATTGTACGTTTTACTTCGCAAATTTGAGACGTTAGCCAATGTAGTAAGGCGTTACATAATTGTTGTAATAGAATTTCATATTATCACAGAATATTACATAGCATCATCTATAAATGTTATTACACAAGTGGTAAATATATCTATCTAAAAAACATGTACTGACAGTTTGAAGCGACGTCTGATAAGTTGATTCACCTGCATATTTTACTTTCAGGGTGGAATAAGAACAAATACAACCGTATGTTTGGGAAAGATTGCATCCTATCTAAATCCGCAGGTAAACATATCATATTTCTTGTTTTTACGTCTCTTCCAATATTGATGGGTTTTGCTGTAAGAGATGAGAATTTAAAATATGCTATTGTCCTCATAGTTCTTCATGTGTAGTCTGTCAGATGTCTGTCAGACAATTATTTGTTATGACTTCTTAGAAAGAACTGATTTGACTTTTAAGCAACATTTATACTGTTTTTGTAGTGCATTTAGGTCTGCATACCATCCAAGATATCCTTTGTAGCTAATATGATAAAAAAAAATGCTGGTCCTCGAAAAGCAAAAGTTGTTTTGATATGCAATCATTACCAGAGTGTTTAACTGTACAAGTTTTTGTATAAACTCTGTTCTCTAGGCTTTTTAAGAGGTATGTTACAAACTATATCTCTGTAAAGAACATAGCTTACAAAACTGCTGTTTGTAGAATAATATAAGTTGTCTTGTTTATTTCAGAGATATATGCTTAATTAAGAGTACTTGCTATTTCTGATTGAACCATTCTTGTTGTAACAGGTCAGACAGAGAATGTTGTGTTCGGCGTTTCTGCGCGCCGTAAAAGATCCGTTCCCTCCTACCCGTCAGGCAGGTATTATAGGCATGGCCATCACGCAGCACCTGTACCCGCTTGCAGATATCTGTCACAAACTGATGCCTACCCTGTGCACCTTAACCATGGATCCAGAAAAGTCAGTCAGAGATCAGGTATGTAAATATAGACACTTTTTACCCAGGAAAACAATGTTTTCTTATTGGGGCTATTCCATTAAAATATAGATGGGACCCCAGGAAGGCACTTTCGAAATTGAACACCCACCCATAGATGCAAAATTGACTTTAAAGAACCAAATTTCGGAAAATATAGTTCAGTGATATTTGTTTATTTAATCGCCTTCCTGGGATCTATGGCATGTTTTAATGGTATTAGCCTTTATCATATTTAGTCTATTAATAAGCAAGGATGGCATTAGACAATGTGTGATCCCCTGACCAAGTTCTGTGTTGTTTCGGGCAAGAATAGAGCCACTGCTTAGTGTTTAATCAGGCAGACACCTCTGTGTAAAATACATAAAGCATATTTAATTAAATTGTCTCGTTTTATTCAAAAGGTACATGAATTTTACCTATACATGCATATTGTATGACCTATAAACCTAAATTTTGACCTTGACATTCAAGGTACGAACATGATTTTAGTATGCAATACATGAGTTTTGTTGAAATACATAATTTTATCATATACCTGTCAATAATTATATACATAGTACCTTCATTTTCTTACAGTGGAATACAAAAAACTGTATCACCCCTAGAGGTTTTTCTGAATACGTATCAGTATGCTACTAAAAATAGAATCCGTATCACCATCCTACTTAAAATAGAACGGAAATTCCTAATAATGCTCGCATTTACACCAATTTGCACAAGAACGTCAAGACGACGTTACGTCAGACAAACAAAATAAATACGTCGCACCAATGAACTTTAACTTGTGAGCAGTAGCTACACACCCCAAATATATTAAGGTATGACCATTTCCCTTCAATGCTTTATCAAAATATAAGCCTTGAAACATTTAGAAACCTTCTTTATTGCATACGTATGCAACAGAAATGTAAATATTTCTCTTGTGAGATCCTTGATCTGTCATTTACCTACTCGAGGTGATACAAACTTACAGAACACGTTACTCTAGTAATAATCCTATTGTATCAAGTTTAATGTTGGATGATATAAAATCTCAATCAATTCCAAAGTTACAGAGGAGACACAAAAATTGCCTGTAGACCTTTGATGCAAATTATGAACCTGATCTTTGAGGCCCAGACATGACCACAGTCTAGGGGTAGAAGACCCAGACATGACCACAGTCTAGGGGTAGAAGACCCAGACATGACCACAGTCTAGGGGTAGAAGACCCAGACATGACCACAGTCTAGGGGTAGAAGACCCAGACATGACCACAGTCTAGGGGTAGAAGACCCAGACATGACCACAGTCTAGGGGTAGAAGACCCAGACATGACCACAGTCTAGGGGTAGAAGACCCAGACATGACCACAGTCTAGGGGTAGAAGAAGGTGTCTTATTAAATTGGTATTGTCTGTATTTCCTGTTGGCTTTTGGAAAAATTCCAGTCAATATCTAATTCAAACTGTGCATGGACCCAAAACATTGCTGAGTCTTGATTTATATTTGTTTCATATTCCTTGCACTAGTGTGGTTTTGACACTAAATATTTATTATAGTTGAGGATTTATCATCTATTACGTCAATGTTAAGAGTTCTGTTGTAGAAAAAAAAAATCACCAGCTTGATGGGCAAGATATCATAAACAAATTTTACAACTGAACTACAAACGGTGATAAATATAGAAAAGATCCATTCATTTGTTCTTTATTAAATAGTCAAAGGCGTCCAGCCCACAATAAAAGTATGTGAATTATAACAAACCACCTGATTACATGTCATGCAATTTAAAAAAAATAATTCAGTAAAGGCAAATTGTGAATATGAACAATACATCATACTTTATGTATGTTGCTCTCTGATTTTATATTGTTATGAATAAAAGCTAAAATTATAAATATCGTTTTAATTAACATAGTTCTCTGTTTCTATTATCAGTGATTATACTACTAAAATAACAAAAACGGTAGTTTATTCCTCCAAAAACTCTGACTTAATTGCAAACCATCAATGAAATCAACCTGACATATACAAATATTTCATTGTTTTATAGTGTGAACTTTTTTCTTCCTTCTTCCAAAGGGAGGCATATAGTAATCACACCGCCTGTTCATCCTTTCGTCCAAAACAATTCAGTCCGAAACAATCATGTCTCAGCCATAACTTTTAAAGAACTGACGGGATTTCCATGAAACTTCACTCATATGCTAAACAAAATGAGAAGATGTGTCTTGTGCAAGAATCGGGTTCTTACCTCAAAGTAATTGGAGGTCAAAGTTCAAATGAGTCATAATTTCGGGAGCATTTGTCACTAATTGGTGACATTGCTTGTTCAAAATGTGTTTGGTTCACGGTTTTTCAAATAGTTCAAAAGATGTATGTGTAGAAAAGTTTTTTTTTTGCTTTCTTGAACTTATCTTGTTTATTGTATCCAACCAAGTTTATTGATCTTCTATCTTTTAAACTGATATTTCATGTTGGTCCATTTATACAGTTGAACCAAGTCTCCAGATAAGCTTTCATGTCAAGGTGTATTTTACCCCCAAAGTAACTCTGCAATGCTGATTTTGATTTTTTCTAAAAAGTAAATGTGTACATTGTTATTGTTTTTACTTAAAAATATGCCTTTTTATACGAGAATTGTAAATTATCAATGCTGATTTTCACTCCAAATTATTTTTTCAATGCTGATTTCCTCAATTTCAATGCTGAAATACCCCCAAAAAAATTCTTATCTTGAGCTCTGCAGAGTTGTTTGAACATTTGTCGATAGGTGCTTGCATGTCCAACTTTACTCATTAAAACAAACGGGATTTTCTGGCTTCTGTGCATCAACTCGTAACTATTTCAATTATTTGACTATTTCATTTCAGGCTTTTAAAGTGCTAAAGATTTTCATAGAACGACTTGAAAAGGTGTCAGAGAATCCCGATCTTCAGCTAGATATGGGTACGTAGATTTGATGACGCTGAAATGCTAAAATACTGAACTTGCTTGTTTTTACTGTATTTCCACTGTATTAAATATTTCTTCCAACATTTTCGTTAGTCCCGTTATTAAAAGAATAACAAGGAATAAACATTAAACAAATTGGTATGATTTGGAGTTGTCTATTTTCAAGTTATGGAATGATATCTGCTGCTCTTGAAAAGGTTTTTAATTAATACACATAACTTTTAATTTGAAACATTTGTAGACTTATGCTATTTTGTACGCTTTTGAGCATATAATGATATATTTTGACTGATATATTTGTAACTCCAGAGAAAGATGTGATGTCCGGGGGATCTCCTGACACTTCCGCTGCAGGGTGGGCAGGCTGGGCTATAGGGGGCGTGTCTACTCTCACGTCCAAGGTGTACAGCAAGGCAACTAAGAAGCAAGCACAAACAGGTACATTATGTCTTTCGCTTATCATCCTCTTGTTTGATTTGTTTATTGCAAGATTAACCTTTGAAGCAAATTTTCATATAATTGCATTGAGCAGTTATTACTATTTATGTCCACCCCCCCAATGCTGAGTAGACATTCTGTCTGTCTGTTTGTCTGGATCTCTGTCCGTCACAAGTCCTGTCTCCTCCATATCTCTTGAACCACTTGAGGGATTTGGAAATAACTTGCCACAAATGTTCACCATATTGAGGTGAAGTGCAGAGCGCAACTTCCAGCCACGTCCGTTCAAGGTCACACTTAGACGTCGAAGGTCATATGCACTATATTTCACTATATTCCGTGTCCTCTCCATATCTGTTGAACTGCTTGAGGGATTTGGAAATAACTTGCCACAAATGTTCACCATATTGAGGTGAAGTGCAGAGCGCAACTTCCAGCCACGTCCGTTCAAGGTCACACTTAGACGTCGAAGGTCATATGCACTATATTTCACTATATTCCGTGTCCTCTCCATATCTGTTGAACTGCTTGAGGGATTTTGAAATAACTTGGCACAAATGTTCACCATATCGAGACGGCGTCCAGAGCGCAACTTCCAGCCATATCCGTTCAAGGTCAAGGTCACAATTAGAGGTCGAAGGTCATATGCACTATATTTCGAGTCCGCTCCATATCTCTTGAACAGCTTGAGGGATTTTGAAATAACTCGGCACAAATGTTCACCGACATGCAGAGCGCAACTTTCAGCCAGGTTGGTTTATAAATTGAGTAGAGACATACGTTTTTGTTACAAAAACAACCCTGTCTAGTTCTGATTTGATTTTAATGCAAATACTAGTAAAGAAGGACTTTTGGAATGGGTTTCCCTCTAAACTAGTTGTTAAATGTGCTTTGTTCAGATAGGATTAATGATATTTTGTTTGTTCCACTATTTAGAAATTTCATTTTAACTTTAATATAATGAGTCTTCCACAGGCCGTTAAGGCATAATGGCACTATTTTTTTATTAATTTCAAACAGATGCTGGTCACTACTTATTATGTCATCATTCCTTATTTCTGTCACTACTCCTTATTTCTGCCACTAGTCCTTAACTCTGCTATTGCTCCTTAACTCTGCCACTACACCTCAATTTTGCCACTCCTTAAGTCTGCCACTACACCTCAGTTCTGCCACTCTTTAACACTGCCACTCCTTAACTCTGCCACTACTTCTTAACTCTGCCACTACACCTCAATTCTATCTCTCCTTAACTGCCCTCCTTAATTCTGCCACTACACCTCAATTCTGCCACTACACCTCAATTCTGCCTCTCCTTAACTCTGCCCTCCTTAATTCTGCCACTACACCTCAATTCTGCCACTACACCTCAATTCTGCCACTACACCTCAATTCTGCCACTCCTTAACTCTGCCTTTCTTAATTCTGCAACTACACCTCAATTCTGCCACTACACCTCAATTCTGCCACTCCTTAACTCTGCCCTCCTTAATTCTGCCACTGCACCTCGATTCTGCTATTCCTTAACTCTGCCACTACACCTCAATTCTGCCACTATCGCTTACTTTCAAAATGCATAAGACAAACATACTGTATATCTGTTTCTGAAGAACTGTAATTGAAAATGTCAAGTTAAAACAGCTGTTTAGAATGATTAAATATACCAAATGACAAACGTAACATAATTTCTTTCAAAAAACCCCATTTTATTAGAGATTGAAAACTGCCTTCCTGGTACCATCCTTATGTTGAAATGTCATAACTTAAAATAATTCTTAGAGAAGCTCTGTTCAAATAATACCTTCTTTAAATTTCTGTCAGGTGGCCCCTCCCAGCTGTCAGGATCAGCCAAGCCAACATCATCTGGTACTCCGCCTACTCAGCAAACAGAGGTAAAACCCCCTAATGTGATGTCAGGTGTAGGGGAGGATGAGTCGGAGGAGGAGGGAGGGGATGATGCGTGGGAAGACAATGACGACTGGGGCGATATTGATGTAAGTATTTGCATATTATTAAAGTAACTTAGATGCACTTGGTATATTTGAAGACGCAGCATTCGGTATTTGTTTAATTTCTAGAGTGGAAATAAAGTCCTCGTGTAAAATGCGTTTTAACTGAAACAAGTAGAGCAAATCTTATGCAACTGTTATTGCCATATGATAACCCTTGGGACAAAGAGACTTGTATAATAAATAAAATACAATCTTGATTTGAACCAAAAAACATCAGCCTACAAATAAATCAAAAATGTTTTAAAATGTACTGAGTATAGATAATTCTTATATTTAATTATCAGCAGGTCTGAAATGGTAAGTGTATGCATTTACCACCTTCCTGGTCTGTAACTGAATGTATATTGCACTATTGTACTGGAACTGGATTTATCACATAACGTGTGGTGTAGTAGTGTAATAAAGCTGTATTTATTATATTACACTACTGTAATAAATATTGAAATAAAGGCCAAATCATCGCTCGGTCTTTTCTGTTCGGCTCTTTGTGCATCGGAATTGCCTCATCCATTTCCGTATCCGTTTAAAATACCAGATGACGGAAATCGACACGGTAGTTACATTGTTCATGCAGGGAAAAGACCGAGTCATTGTATGATGTCATCATACAAACTTAAGACATCATCATACAACACCCTTATATATAGGCAGCTACAATAACAATGGACCATATGTGGGGTTTTTGGATATAATTAATATGATGCTCGGCAAAGTCTTGCCTCGTATGATTTTATCATTAATTTAATTTTTTTAACAACGTTGCATTGTAAACCTCGCCTCTCCCACTGCTTGACTTGCAAGTGAGGAAGTGAGGATTCTTATGGATGGCTGGAGGTCTGCAGTACTGGTTCCAACCAGGAATTGTGGCTGGGCTGCCTCCACCACAAAAAGAAAATTGAGAGTCATATATATATATAACCTTACATGTGTTGAAAATGATGTAAAACACCATACAAACAAACAGCGTTAATTAATTTAATATTAAACAGACACTCATGTAAGATCTTCTATGTATGTAGCACTATTGTACTGTAACTGGCGAAATATAGCACGATTGTACTGTAACTGGAGAAATATAGCACTATTGTACTGTAACTGGAGAAATACAGCAATATTGTACTGTAACTCGAGGTATATTGTACTGTAACTTGAGGTTTATATATTAAATATAGCATTATTGTACTGTAACTTGAGGTATATTGTACTATAACTTGAAGTATATATATAATATAGCATTATTGTACTGTAACTTAAGGTATATTGTACTGTAACTCGAGGTATATATAATATAGCATTATTGTACTGTAACTCAAGGTATATATTACTGTAACTTGAGTTATATATAATATAGCATTATTGTACTGTAACTCGAGGTATATTGTACTGTAACTTGAGGTATATATAATATAGCATTATTGTACTGTAACTCGAGGTATATTGTACTGTTACTTGAGGTATATATAATATAGCATTATTGTACTGTAACTCGAGGTATATTGTACTGTAACTCAAGGTATATATAATATAGCATTATTGTATTGTAACTCAAGGTATATTGTACGGTAACTTGAGGTATATTCTACTGTAACTCAAGGTATATATAATATAGCATTATTGTACTGTAACTCAAGGTATATTGTACTGTAACTTGAGGTATATATAATATAGCATTATTGTACTGTAACTCGAGGTATATTGTACTGTAACTCAAGGAATATATAATATAGCATTATTGTATTGTAACTCAAGGTATATTGCACGGTAACTTGAGGTATATTGTACTGGTACTGGAGGTATATTGTACTGTAACTTGAGGTATATATAAAATAGCCTTATTGTACTGTAACTCAAGGTATATTCTACTGTAACTTGAGGTATATTGTACTGTAACTCGAGGTATATTGGGTATATTGTACTGTAACTCGAGGTATATTGTACTGTAACTTGAGATATATTGTACTGTAACTCAAGGTATATTGTACTTAACTTGAGGTATATTGTACTGTAACTTGAGGTATATTGTACTGGTACTTAAAGTATATTGTACTGTATCTTGAGGTATTTAGCACATTTGTACTCTAACTTTATGTATATAACACTATTGTAATACAGAGTCCTGTTGCCCCTACCGGTGGCACTGCTCCATCCACAGTACATCAGTCACCACCACAACCTCAACAGGCTGATACAGGAGGCTGGGATGAAGAACAGGATGATACGTGGGACAATGATGATGATGCAGACTGGGGAAGCATAGAGGACACCTCACCTCATAAGGTTTGATTCCCTGTTATGATGTATCCAGCAGACATGCCTTAAAAATGGGTTATTAGAGCCTTAAAAGTCCTTGAATTTCATAATGATAATTCTGTATGAACCATGAACTATAAAACACAATAATTGTAGTACATCAGTAATTTTTAAATTTACTCTTTTTCAGTCTTCAAATATAAACAGTCAATTTAGTTCTGGAACAAACAATTACAAAGACAGTGCTACTGCTAAGAATGAGAGTAAAAAACAATCTAGTGATGATTTCGGGTGGGGTGATAGCCCCTCTGTGACTTCTGCGACATTAAAAAGTATTAGTGATTCTTCCGCTAAACCAGTCAAGGGTGCTTTAAAGCTGGGTGGACCCAAAAAACCACCAGTGGAGGATTTTGGCTGGTTAGAGGAAGAGTTTGCCCCGATTGAAGACAAAACTGTGAAGCCAGCTAGTACGTACAACTGGGGACACGTAGAGACCAGGGCAGATGAATTCTTCTCTATGGCTGTTACAGGGGAACAGGTAAGGTACAAGCCATCGCCAGCAGTTCTGTCTGGTGATAATAAGGGTTTGAATACAATTATTTTAGCCAATAAATACGAAAGGAAAAAGCAAGCAACTTGGAAGTTTCCACTCTATAATTTATATACTGCACACTTAATTCTATGTAATATTTCAGAGGAAGCCCAAAATGTCTTTTTAAAAAAAGGATTTGCAACAGTTAGAGAATGGACAAAACTGTGCTGTTGTAGACTTTTTAGTCACAGTACACTTTGTAACACGAAATTCATAAATGTTGAAATTCCGCTTCAAAATTTGAGCCATTTTAGTGCTGTATTTAATGTAAAGAGATTGCAAAATTTTCCATCCTAAGTTTGCTTGGCTCAGACTTTGAAGGAATAACATTTGGTATGTTATGAGTTGTTTTAGTATTGTTTTAGTCTCTATCATCCAGACACACTAAAGCTGACTGCGAGCGCTAGCGAGCGTCTGGACTCGTGGTTCATTAAAATGTTTGACCGATAGAAGGCGCCAAACATCAATACTGACTGCGACGTGACGTCACTTTGACTGCAACATCAAACTGCACGTTGTATTACGCGCAACATTAGTTCCAATGGGATGTGTGTACGTCCTTATTAAATATACAATAAACTTCGTTTTATTGTAGTTTCTCTAAAAACATAATAATAAAATTATAATCTTACAAAATGGTGTTTAAAATTTAATTTTTAGCATTAATCGTGATCCGCTGACTTTGTTTGGGGTAATTTTATTGCACAACATTGCGCGTAACGTCACATATTTTTTGACGCCATCGTGACGTAGGGATTGATTCCCATAGATTTTCGTAACAAACTGAAGTTGACCAATCAGAGACCGGTGATTTTTTTTTTGTCCACACCTCGTTTTGATGTCACAAAAAGACGCTTTGCTCCAGACCATCATATGGACTTCTTTGAGAGAAGTCTCGCGAGAGGTCTGGATGATCGAGACTAGAATTGTTACTGAAAGGAAAGGTCTTTAATATGTAGCCATGCATAATTTCATTAACACCAGTATATTATACATACAATATATAGCGGAAATTTCGAGTTGCGTTTCTTTTTTTCCTGTAGGATATTAAGTTTTCAGTTTTATAATACAAATTGCTTGATAATCATGCTTATTCATAATTGAAGCGGGTGTGGCTCAGTGGATGGCGTGGTGGACTCGGAATCCAGAGATCACAGGTTTGAGCCTTACTGGTGCCATTGGATTTCTTCAGTGTGTCCTTGTGGTTAGACACTTTCCCTTAGCCTTGTTGTTCTGATTGAGAGAATGTGTCCATTCTTACAGATGACGGGCAGTATACAGTACTGGTTCTACCCAGGAAAATATGGGTAATCTGCCTCCAGCATGAAAAAATCGACCGTCATCTATTGCCTAGCCTAAAAATGTGCTGAAAATGACGTAAAACACCATTCAACCAACTGTCTGATTGGGACGTAAATTGTGTGGTCCCTTGTATCAGGGTCTATTACCCAAGCATGTTAAAATATTTCTGTGTATCTACTATAATGTGTTTATGAGCCGTAAAGCGATTTCATTCAATTCACAAGCATATTATTAAACTTATCCTAGACCATAGTTAAACAGAAGGTTTAGTTTATTTAAAATTTTTTTTTCTATTTTAGCCAAACTTATTAAGTAGTCACACATAATTAAAATGAAATATTTACAAATAATAAGTAATGATGAGTCGGTATGTAGGGAAACCACGGTCTTAAAATAGTCCTAAATAACATTGGCAGCTCACTAGATTGCCTCCTAACATATATATTGTTTGTAACTTCAGGGTTCCAAGTCTAAGACTAGTAAAGTAACGAGCTCACAATCTAGTGGTAGTTCAGCAAGATCCACACCGTCTAGAGATACTCCACCCAGACAAGATCAGTCTAAACAGCCAGATACGCAGACTGGTACCGCGTCTAGAGGTGGTTTACAAGGTCAAGGGGGCGGAGCAAAAGACTCTGACTGGGGAAATGCAGGCGGCTGGGAGGGGGACTCCTGGGATGATATGGCAGGTATGTGTCCACATTTAACACAACAACTGGTTTTATTCTCAAATTTAGTTTGCCAATAGATTAACTGGACTAGAGATGATGTGGAAGAGGGATTGGTATCAATTCAAGTATGTTACTGATGAGTATAACATAGCCTTGCCTATCTTCATCAGTCCTTCTTTATTAACAAACAAAAACCTTCATAATGTGCTTCAGTTTCATATGAAATTTGCATATGCTCAAATTAAGCCGCATTTTAACTTTCGGTTAATTATTATTGAACGAAAATGTTTGGTTTGTAAAGCTTTTAAACGTTTTGTTGCTAGATCATAAATATTAATTTATATGGGGATTCCTTAATACAGTTGTTTATTTAATTCAGATAAAGTGTACTTCTATCACAAAACAAGAATTTATTAAGAGCCTGAAAGTATCATATGAATTACTAATACTAGTCGTCTAGTTTTCAAGACCAAACTATTTTATTATTAAACAATATTTAAATTGTATCGATAATGTGTCCTAGTTCAGTGCATTGGCAAGTTATTTAAAATATGAATCTGAAACACATATATTACATATTTGTCTGTGATTTGTATAGGAAACACTGGGAATAGAAAAGCTATATCTACTCGTTTGCTCTACTGGGAAAATATTTCCCAGTACGGAACATTGCTCGGTCTTTTCCGTCAGTGGTGGGAACGCCAATGCCAAATGACGTTCCGATTGTTTTACGGACGTCGTCGTCAGATTCCGCCACTAGAGAATAACAATTACGGAAATTAACGAAGAGTTCCGATTCCACTTGTTTTGTTTGTATGACGTAACGTCGTCTTGGCTTTCTCGTGCAAACTGGTGTAAAAAGGCTTGAATCATTAGAAATATTAATAAAATATCATTTTAAATTATGTAATATATAGTTTAATAACCAGTGTTTTTGTGATACTGAAAATATCTCCTGAGGTAGAGAAATGGCCCCGATATAAGAGCGAGTGCGGAGCACGAGTTCTTATATCGGGGCCATTTCTCTACCTCAGGAGATATTTCCCGTATCTCAAAAACACTGGTTATTAAACTCTATATATTGTGATGGTGTATTCGTATTTAGATTGACTTTCATAATGCTTCCATATCACCTCCAATCACGTTAAAGGACAAGACTTGCATTCTTCAGTATGAAGCTATCCGCTATTCAAAATTATGAAATTGAAAGATTTATTTGGAAATGATAAAATGTTCAACAACTCTTTATGTCAGAAAAAAGCAACGATACATTAAATTTTATGCAAATTTATATGCCAGATTATAAGAAACTATTATCAAGGAAATAAGTCATCAACTATCCAGGGTGGTCATTATTTACACTAGGCACCTTTTGTGTCGCCTTTCCGAAGAAAAATGCGATACATAGGGATCACTGTCGTCCGTCAGTCCGTCCGTCAGTCCGTCCATCACGAAAACAACATTGGCTATAACTTTCTTATTTCTTGATATTTCTTCATCAAACTTTCAATATATACTCATCATGACAACATCGACATGACCATACTAAAATATAAATGTCAAGGTCACACTGAAGGTCATTATATGGGTTAAATACTAATTTTTACCTTCATGTATAACTTAACGTTGGCTATAACTTTATCATTTCTTGATATTTCTTCATCAAGCTTTCAAAATATACTCATCATGACAATATCGACATGACCATACTAAAATAAAAGGTCAAGGTCACAAGGAAGGTCATTATATGGGTTAAATACTCATTTTTTCTTCACGAAAACTTAGTCAGGCCAGTTTGTCAAGGTCATTTATCTGGGTCCAAAAAACCTTGTTATACTGACAAAGCACTGACAGGCGACACACGTGTTCTACAGAACACCCGTCTAGTAAAATATACTAAGAGCCAAAAGAAATGCACCATCATTTTGATGTTATGCATACCGTTTCCATTAGATGTTCGAAGCTGTTCGCTGTAAACATTTCCTTTGGGAAAAAACCCACCCATTACCAATGTTTGAAATGTCACAACAAATACAAAAAATAACAATATACAAAAAAATGATAAAATTGTAAAAGTGGTGCGTTTCTTTTGTGGTTCAGTATAGTTGACTACCAGCATTGTTATGTGGTTTTGGATGCAACACCAGCATTGTTTAATGGGCATGTTTGTTTTCCAGTGTTATTCAATGGCTATGGTACTTTACTATTATTGTTTTACTTTTCCTTGTTTATAATAGCCATTATTTTATAGTTTCCATACAGTCTCTGTGGCCGAGCTAGTAAAGACTTAATTTTTTTTTGCTTCTCACCATTTTGGGTTCTAATCCCACTGGGAGCTCGACTTGCCAAGTGAGAAAGTGTTGATTCTTACGAATGGCAGGAGGTATACAGTACTGGTTCAACCCAGGAAATGGGGAGGTCTACCTCTACCAAAAAAAATCGACAATCATAGTCTTAGATGTGCTAAAAATGACGCTAAAATACCATTCAAATAAACAAACAAATCCATACAGTCAAGCTTTTTGCTGAAATAAAACTATTCTCATGATTTTTCTCTCCAATTTGCAGAATCCAAGCAGTCTGAAGCAGAAAGGAAAAAGCAAGAAAGAGAAGAGAAAAAACTTCAACGACAGCAGGAGTTGGCACAGAAACGCGAGGCCAGGAAGGGTGGTGCAATGAAATTGGGGGCTAAAAAACTTGTCTCTGACTGAATATAATTTATATGTTAATAAATATGTGGAACTAGATAATTACACATCGTTGTGCTTGTTTCTCCTGTAAATATCGAGGAATACGGAAGTTACCGGATAAAACAAAGTATTTGTGAAAACAGTTTGATTGTTTGTAGTTGATGCCTATAACATGTATAACAAGTGATGTTTCTATTATCATCAGTTATTTACTGCTCAGAAGCCTTAGGTCTCACACATCTATTATCTTCCCTTAAAGCTCACGGACGTACAGAAAAAAGGAAAAACAAAACAATTTCTATTTTTTTCTCTTTTTTTTTTAAGGCAATTATTAATTTGAAATATAGGGTTTTCTTTACTTTAGCATACATTTGCAGTGTAAAAGACAGATGATACGGAAAATCCCATGTTGATATGCGGTTTCATTCAAATGTCATTTGACCGAAGCACCACATATTGTGTATGAATTTTCATTTTTTCATTGGGGTCACATAAAAATGAGCAAGAAAAAAACCCAACCTGGCTAACTTATGTATTTTGTTTGAAATTTAAAATTTACTGGTCTTGGCTATACTGCAGATATTAAACCTGCAACAAGGTCTGCTCTCCAGCTTTGAAGCTAAGCTGTTGGAAAAGGCTGTACAGTAACCGAATGGGAAAATTAATTGTGGTGTGAGACCCTTACTGCGTGGCACAATCAAAATGGTTCCTGTTATAATTTCTGTGACCAAAATATTTTATATTAATTTTGTTATTAAGGCTTTTTTCAAAATGTTTTATTATTGCAATAAAATAAAAAATATTCTGTTTTGTTAAATACCGTAGAGTCTGTTTATGATTTGATGATAATGCGCAGTTACATTGTAAAAATGAGATATAGGGTCCTATAGAAACCACAGCGTCCGAGCGCAAAGGCATCGTAGGTCCGCACTGTACTGCAAACAAGGACTTGAAAATACAATGAAAGAGACAAAAAACAACAGAAAGTGTGGTGAAGACAGGGTTACCGACTTGGAACAGTCAGTAGGCAATAAGGTCTACTGGTTAGCTTGAATCAATTTTATATGCGCACAATCCTCGCTATATATGCGTTTTATATATAAGTTTTTTTTAAAGGATTTTTGTGTAACCTGCACTGTAGCTTCCCAGTTTTAGCTCTCCTTAGCTCAAAGTAACTTATTGTGACTCATTTTGTCTGTTCGTCATCCATCAGTTTGTTCGTAAATGTTTGCTGAAACAAATTCTCTGCTTGGATGATTTTGACATGGATGATCTTTTAATAGATAAATTGCTTTAGTTTCAAGTTTGTTAAAATAGATAAACATGACCTTCAAGATGGTCACCATTACTAAAAATAATCGAAACCTTCTTGAGCAATATTCTTCTCAAGAGTGACAGGACATATTTTGACAACAATGTTTACCAGTCACCTCTGTAGGTTCGATCCCTCAGGGGCCTAGGAATCTTTATGTGAGGAAGCTATCCAGTTGGCTTGCAGAACGTCGGTGGCTCTACCCAGGTGCCCGCCCGTGCACGAAAATTGCCCGGAGGGGCACCTTGGGTCTTCCTCCACCAATGGAAGCTGGAAAGTCGCCATATGACCTTAGCTGTTGGTGCGACTATAAAATCCAATTCAATCCAATCAATCCAATCTTTAACAAGATTTGCAAACATTACACAACTGCTATAGGCTACCATCGCAAAATTCATATTTCAGTACAGTTAACCTATATACATGATATATATATAAACTATATGGTATATATACAAACTATATATATTAACCATATGGTATATATATAAACTATATATATTAACTATATCATATTCCAGCATGGGACCATGGGTCAGTACTTAATTCATTTTGTCATTTTTTGTTCATGCTCATTAAAGGTCTTCGTCATGACCCCTGCATTGTTACAGGTGCCATCTCGCTCAAATCACTAAGAGCAGTGGCAGAAAAACAATAAACGTGGCTCCAGCGTAAACGGAGTGTCTACAATAGAATTTGCAGCAACTCTGCAGTTCAAGGTGAGAAGTTCTAGGCCCATTCTCCATATTTTATCTTGATGTACATGGAGGATGAGCTGGCATGTTCATGCCTGTTAGGCGCCATATAACCTTTCATGTGTTGGTGCGCCTTAAAACCCAATTCAATTCATTTCAATTCAGTACTTAATGATTTATGATTTCCACCAAGTACATGCCTGTGTGGTTCCCAGGCAAGAATAGGGCCACTGCTTATACAGACAGAGGTGTAAAATCTCCCCTAGTTTATGTTCAATGTGTCCTTTTCATTAAAGGTCTTCATCATGATCCCTGTATTGTTTCAAAGTGCTACTTGAGTGATGGCAGAAAACAACACTCATGGCTCTAGCAAAAATTGAGTGTTGAAAATAGAATTTTCAGCAATTCTGCAGGTGAGAAGGTTCTAGGCCCGTTCCTTAACGTAAATGGAGAGTGTGCCTGGAATGCTCATTCCTGTTGTCTTCATATAACCTTTTTGTGTTGTTGCGCCGTTCAATCCAAATTCAACTGAGTACTTGCTTTGTGGCTTTCTATGCTTTTTGTTTTTTCAAATATTCATATATATACCTTATCAACTTTATGTTATACTTATGTGGGCTATTAATGCTGCACTTATATGGGCTATTAATGCTGCACTTATATGTGCTATTAATGCTGCACTTATATGGGCTATTAATGCTGCACTTATATGGGCTATTAATGCTGCACTTATATGGGCTATTAATGCTGCACTTATATGGGCTATTAATGTTGCACTTATGTGGGCTATTAATGCTGCACTTATGTGGGCTATTAGTGCTGCCGAAAGCAAGTTTGTAAGATAATATAACCTGGCAAGGATTCTTTATTTACACTGTCCCTTTTAATTGGAATGAATTGAATTGAATTGGGGTTTTAAGGCGCACCAACACATGAACGGTTATATGGCGCCTAACAGGAATGAACATGCCAGGCTCATCCTCCGTGTACATCGAGATAATAAATGGAGAATGTGCCTAGAACCTTCTCACATGCAGAACTGCAGAGTGGCTGCAAATTCTATTGTAGACACTCAATTTATTGTTTTTCTGCCACTGCTCTAGTGATTTGAGCGAGATGTCCCCTGAAACAATGCAGGGGTCATGATGAAGACCTTTAATGAGCATGAACAAACAATGATAAAATGAACATGAATTTGGGGGATTCTACTGTTCTGCCTACCCCTCTAACGGGATCTGCAATGGCCCTATTCTTTGCCCCGGAACCAAACTGGGGCCCCCGGAACCACACGGGGATTAATTGGAATGTGCCACTGACTGTTCCAAAGCGGTAGCCCTATTGTCAACCCTTTTATGTGAGTGGTATCACATACCTTGCCTACATTATCCCTGTAATTGTTGTTAGTTTCGATGCGTGTTTTTTGGCAGATCGCGTTCCTTGAATACTACATTTTCTGTTCGACTTTTACACCTACTGTTTTTGTTATCATGACCACTTCGAGTTATTCGGTAATAAATAAAAAGTAACTTGCTGTATTTTGGTTAAAAATACAATTGATTGCCTCGTTTGTCATAGGATAAACTTTATTTTCGATAAGATACACTTTTATTTTGAGTCTTCAAGGCAAACTAGTATACCATTAACCTCTAATGAGCTAGCAATTTTGAACCGACTATTTAAACAATGTAAGTATAATGCTAACATCATTATATAAAATAATTATTAAGGATTATGTCCCCCTTTTGTTGAATCCCATTGAAGCGCATTAACAAAAGAAACAATAGAACTCGAATAATGCTGAATATTTTTACATTTAACTTGCAGTTTAATATGTTTACACTTTTATTTAAACTGTGCTATACTTGAATAATAAATACTACTTGATAAAACTGTGTATTTATCCCTATTCAGCTTATGTCAAACTCACATACTCCTTAAAAACAAATTGACTAGTTTTAAGAAACCACATTACAAAGCACATACTATATATATAAGAAACAGTTTGAAATAAACTAATTAATAAGCAATTACAACCTAGTATAAAAGACCGTAAACTCATAGCACTGAAGAAAAAATAACTGCGTTTAAAATCGTCATTATAAATATAGAAAATATAATTGAAAAAATACATGTATAACCACTGAATATAATATCTTATTACATCAAGAGATTGGTTAGTTCCTATCTGCCGTACCCACCACCAGTATTTACATTTATGAGTTTAAAATTGCAACTTTATAGCCTGATAAAAAAGCCCATTGAAACAATACAACACATATACGGAAATATGCAACAGTTAACACAAACTATAATATACACAAGGTACTTTCAAACAACGATCACTTATTAATTGTATCACACGACTACATTACCCAGTGAATCAGTACATTTCGCTGCAAGTACATGTGCAAGTGATGTTTTATAGAAATACTAAGTCGTTGCTTTTTATTGCAAACATAGTTCTATAGAAATCTAAAACAATATCATATATCATTCTAGAACTATGTATTCCCAAGTTTACATATAAAACAAGATATCCTAAAGAAAAAAAACAACAACAGATACATGAGTAATATACACATTGTACTGATTCCGTATGATTATATGTATATTGGTCAATTAAAAAGCCTGGAGAAGTTCTTGGTGTAATTTGCAACAAGCGTCAAATTTCATCGAACTTTTCCACACCATATACCACCTTACCACACAACCTTATCAGAGACAAGAGCATCGTCTTATTGAAAGCACTTTCGTTAGAGATACACAACTACCTTTTTGGCCTGTAACAATATTAAAATCGTTTTCTTTTCCTTACTGCAATTTTGACAATGATACTGTGTTTTCTTATTAGATAATGTTTTCGTCAGGTATGGAACTACTGATTAACTACCGATTTCAGACATTACTGTTATCTTATGGGTAAGCAACTATGTACCTCATGTAACAGAGACACAAGTATTAAACTTGTATCGTTCGCCTGAAACTGAAACCGTGTATTTTTCCGAGAAACACTTGGTGCTGGACGATACGAAAATGGTTAATATAATACAATCGTCAAACAAACTACTTAAAGTCGTCTTCCAACCGCTTTCGGCTTCTAATCAAGACGTCAGCATATGTATATAACAGAAGGGTAATACAAACAGTAATACACATACAAATCCTGATTATCTTAGTTATATATCTATATGTAGACTCATTCCAACCTAATATAGAAGCAGACCAAGTGAATATCTTGAGTATATATATATATATATATATGTGTGTACACTCATATCAGCCTATTATCGCAGCAGACCCAGTCAGTCTTCCACATTTTCCACAGGTCTTTCTACAGTGGGTGTTCGCAATGCTCTCGTCATTGCACATGCTATAACCGGATCCTGATACGTAGTTGCAAGGGAATTGTGGAACATCTTCGCACACATCAGCAGTTGTTTGTACCATGGTCGTCGACTTTGTCGTCTGTGATAGCATCGTAAGACTATAACCTGAAAGACATACATATTAATACGTTATAATTTCGAACTACCGCGATGTATTCGTTTACTAAATGTTGTAGCATGGTCACAGACAATTCTCTTTGTTCAGACACAGGTGTAAATCGTTTAATTGAAAATAAGACCTGTCAAAATAACTGTGAGAATAACAGTGAGAATAACAGTTAGAATAACTGAAATAGAGCTGAAATGGACATGCTACAAAACAAATAGTGTATGGTTTCATCTCGTTGGTTCATTTAAACACCTCGATGGGCTACGCCCATCTCGATGTTTAAAAGAACCAACTCAATGAAACCATACTCTATCTATTACATAAATAGTATTGTCACAGAGCTGAACCGTCTTGAGAGGACAATCTCTTACTCTTCAAAGTGCGGAGATAGATATCTTAGTATTGGCGTTAAGACCGATCAGAGTCGGAGTACATTGCCTATTTTTAATGTTTTCCGCACGTATCCTACTGAAATGAATTTTGATTGACAAATGGCGTAAGGTCAAAATGAAATGATTGCTAGGTCAGAACACTTCCTTTTATGCAATTTCTTTTAGGCACATATGCTACCAGAAAGTGGAGATATGCTAATAGACAGCGTAACAACTGGCGTAAGGTCAAACTGATTTATGTTTCGTTTTCGGCCGTACAAAGTGCAGGTAACCTGAGTTCATTATTGTCAATGTGGAATGCAAGGCACTAAGAACTATAGTATAGTTTCAGACGAAATTTATTTTACTTTGAATTTAAAGTGTAACTCATATATCAAAGTTATACAACTTTATAAACGGTATTGACAATAAGTTGGATGAACAAAAACGCTCCGGCTCTCTGTCTAAACATAAATCCGTTTTCCTTATTGCAACAGAAAACACTGATTGCTAGGTCAGAACAATTTCTTGTGTAACTATGACCAATTCACAAACGCTAACATTGTTGAAAGCACTTATGGCGTTACAGACAAACGAATGTCATTGTACCAACTACCACTGACTTATATAATGTACACACCTGAATATTTCTTCTATACAACGTTTAATGCTCTTGATATGTATTTATACATGCATTACACATATGTTTTACGTGTAAATGTGAATGTTCCGATATGGTACTGCAATACACTTGAGTATCACATTAGACATTTACCATCAACGCAAATGAAGGAAAATTGTTTGGCAAGATATATGTAAATATTTTAATTACTGTGTACCGTTAAAATATTCGCTTTCAAAGAATCGGAAATACGTAATCTCTCATAACGAACACATATTAAACTGATAATAAGAGCCAACTCAGAGAGAGGTGAAGGTCTAGTTTGCCGACTCTTAACGAAGACTGAACGAATATTAACACCAAAATGACAACTGAATAAAATCGTATGATCATGCTATCTACCTTTAATGTAAACTAAAATACTAATAAAATGGCGCTCTCTGAATATAATTCTTAAAATGTTGGAAATATTAACTCACTTTTATCACAGGTTTCTCCAGTAAATCCAGTCGGGCAGGTGCAATAGAAAAAGGTAGGAAAGGTAGTACACGTTCCTCCATTGCATGGGTCAGGAACACAATTGTTCTTAACTGAAATTAAACAAAACTATAGAAACGTATTCAGATAAATAAGACATGCATGACGCACGGTGACGCACGGTAATTTAACTTATTGTTAAATTCTGAATGACGACTAACCATTTAGACTTTTTAAATACGTACACTTTTACCTATCGTTATTTCTTATAAATAATGTATCATTGTCTCTTGTCAAAACCATATGAAACACTACCTTTTGGTCGGAGTGGGTTTGAATGTATGAAGCGTGTGTTATTTCACTTACTGACTTCACAGCTCTTGCCTGTTATGTAAGATGCACCACATGTACATTGATAATCAGCCGGATCGTCCTTGCTCCTGCGACACACACCGGAATTTAAACATGGTTGAGAAGAACATGGATCTAAATTCAAGCAAAGAGTAACAATGATTAGTCTCTTATAGTAGTTGAAATTCAGTCAAATAATGTACATGTAACACAAATCAGCCTTATATGTGCAGCCAATGTATATCCAGTGCAACAGCAGATACATGTATATCACAACTATTATACTAATGGAGGTGTATACCGAGTTATGCGTCAATTATATATTTTCTAAATTGGTCGCTTACGCATTCATAACGTCTGACATCGTATTTGAGGATTTCTGAGATTTTAAATTTTGATGTTTTCTTTTTTACACCAGAAAAAAATGACAACGGAATGAAAAAAAAAGAAAAGTATTTCGTTATAATGTGGGAAGCAATGCTATCAGTATTTGGCAACTGTACACCACATATTTTATTCGAAAATATAAACAATTTGATTAATGCATGTTGGTCGCACGTTTCTAATAGTTTCTTTAGCAATGCTGGCCTTTTCTGATATTGTGCAGACTTGTATTATTGTTGAGCACAACTAGCCATCACAGGAAATGCTCATGTGAAGTAGTAAGAGGATGAACGGTCGTATAGAATTGCAGGTAGGTAACTAGACATGATACATAATATCTGTTAGGCTTCCGACAGATCTGATCACAGAAGAGAAGGGGAGTACTGACGATAAAAAGATGTCACAGCAAAAGTTATACTGATCTAATAGCAGTACTTCTTACACTTTGAGATAGTACTACGTTTCCGATCGTATTGATATAAACCACAGCTTGCATGCACACGAAAACACACACCTTGCATACTGATTATATAGACAGCACTTATAAACGAACCCCAAATCCTAACATAATCATACAGACGACACTTATAAACCAACACCAAATCCTTACATAATTATACAGACGACACTTATAAACCAACGACATGAAGAAAGATGAAGAAATGAAGGATTAATTAAAAATTAATGTAAATATATAAAGATAAAACTATTTACAAATAAGGGATAGTAATATAAACTATATATGTAAATCAAGAAATGCCCGAAAACGGGTATATAAAGAAGTAAATATATACAAGAACATATTATAATGATTTATATATTCTGACTTCCTTCAGGAAATCTAAAACAAGACTAAAATCGATAGTATCAAATAACTCGGTCATAGTATTAATTATACATTGTAGTACCTTTGACGCATAGGATCAAAGTCCACACATTCCAACAAGATGTGTTTGACCGTTAACGGTGCAAAGCAAGGTATACATTCTGGTAATTGCTTACCTTGTAATAAACGAGCACCAGATCCTTACACAATTATACAGAAGACACTTATAAACGAACACCAAATCCTTACATAATTATACAAGCCACACTTATAAACAAGCACCAGATCCTTGCATAATTATACACACGGCACTTATAGACGAACAACAAATCCTTAAATAATTATACAGACGACACATCAACGAACACCACATTCTTACATAATTATACAGACGACACTTATAAACGAACGCCATATCCCTACATCATTATACTGATGACACTTATAATCGATCGCCAAATCCTTACATAATTATACAGACGACAGTAATTCCGGCTAATTCGTTCACATTGTTCCGTTATTCCTTGTATTTATTACCATTTCCACATGTAGCATGCTGAGTTTTCCAGTTCCTGTATAAGTTCTAAACCGACACTATATAGCGTCTGGTATCGCATTTACGTAGTTTTACTTCTACCTCAGGTTTGAGGACCAAATGGGAAATATTTATTAAACTGTGATGCCATATAAATATACCTGTTAAGGTCTTATTGGGAGCATTCTTTTATATAAATATAGCATTTTACAAAAGTTCAAGAATCGTACGCGCTGATCTGTTTGGTGTTCAATCTCGTCCGCAAAATAACTTTATATTTTAATAATTAGGTTCCATCAAAATCCAAAACCAATGACTACATACCTTTAGGCTGAATGGTTGGTTGTATACAGGTTTCCTCACTCTCCACTCTAGAACAATAGATGACAATATATGACATATAAAGAAAAATAACAAAAAATGTCATACAGTATGATTTCAATCAAAACGAAAAGTAAAAACGAAATCATTTAATATGCAGTATGTGTGGATATGTGTATCCAAAACCGGCGAATGCAAGAGTCCCAATAGTTACATTTCAGTTCACACTTGTTTAAATCTAACCAATCTCGTTCTTTCTTTTTAGCCATATGACAATCTTATATTTGCACTCGTGTACTCCACACAGTTGCTTAAATACAAAACTTATATATTAGTTTCATAGTGTACTCCATCTTGAAGCTAGATTCCCGGAAATCTATATTCAGTAGATGTGGAGTCCAAAAGAAGCCATATTCCGTATTTGTACTATGAGAAGATAACTCTAACAACAATTAAATTCAATGAGTCATTCAATGTTTATCTCACGATTTTATTTTAGACGATATTATTTCAGTTTTAGACATTTGACATGTGTTGCTTTTTTAAATTATATTTTATATAGTTAATAAAAACAAACTGTGTTGAAAAAGATATAGCTTTTGTTTTGCTCAATTAGCATGATTAGTAACGGACGTATCAAGATGGAAGTAAAATGTTAAACGTTTGATTAGATTATACAGGTGTTAAATAAAGACTCGTACCCAGCAGACAGTATCCATATTTGTACTCAGTTTTGCCTCGTACAAATATGGAATCTGTCTGCTAGGTACTCGTCCAATATAATTCGGTATTGTACTCAACACTGTTAAATAACCACATAATATGTTATGGCGTGATATATTTTGTATAAATTACCAACCTAAAAATCATAATGTGGAGAAACGCAGCTTATCATGTTATATAATGAGTGAAACATGTTGAGTATATGCGGGTTATAATTCTTCTTTGAACATGCTAAACACGTGTTTTTCTAGGAGGAAACTATTTTTTAACTTAAATATATAATTAATACTAAAACATTATCTATTGATTTCTTGGCAACATAATTTAGTATATAGTCTTTGTCTTTTCACATGTGGTTTACATGACATTATTTGGAAGAATGATTTTAATGGACGCAAACTATCAACCAATGGGAAAGACATTTTCATTACGTGGCCACGTCTTAATTCCATTAAACGATGGGAAAGCTTATATTAACCGGATTTTAAAACGGATATTTCGACAATAAAACACGCTTACAAACATGTTTTACTGAACAAATGCTATAACCTGTTTAAAATTACATGTTTTCATTTTATAATATGCAAACCCTTTAAGCCTAATTAAGGTTTTATTTCATACATCAGCCAACCCCGTTTTCGTTTCTTTGAGAAGGGGTTGGATGGGATATGAAAGTTAATACTCGGACCACGTAATGAAAGCTAACTGTGACTCAGATAATATTAAAAGATAATAGCTATTGTAAACAATCAAACGATGTTTGTTACACTGCGATAAACAAATGTGTATATAAAGCCGCTCTCCTGGTCAACATGGCTCTTATTACAATAATTTGTCGGAAGTGATGTACATATTTTGTCAATCAGATGCGAAAACTATAATTTTAATCTAGAAAGGAGCATCAGATATGTCTTTATCGTTTGTGATGTCTTATTTGGCCTTTTATTCATCTTTAAATTTTCTCTTTGTTTCTGTGTGTGTTTGTGGTTGACTGTCGTCCTTGAATGCTGCTTTTCCTGTTCGATTTTTATATCTATATTTATCCCTTGATGTACAATTCGAATTTCCATTTATTAAAGGAAACCCGTCCAAATAAATGGCTAGGATGGAAACTATATAAGTTTGAATGAATATGAAAGGCGTGTCTGACACGAACGTATTGATGATACATAAAAATATCATGCAATTTTATTTTTCAATTATCAATCGCATCACTCTGTAAAGCATTCTCCACTGAGTGTGTCGTCGAACTCGTTCTACGTGTTTTATTTAAAACACGTTTAAATACAATTTGATGGACATTTGAAACACCGACTTACGGCGTAAATATATATACATATCGAACCGAAAATGTATCATGCACAGAACACAATCGAACAACACAAGCATACAATACAAACGATAATTTCAAGGAAAATGTAAAGCAAATGACAACACAGTCATAAACGGGTTGAAAATATGAATACCGCCTTGAAACGGTCAGTGACAAAACGGTCGCTGGGCGTTTCATTCACATCCTATGGTGCATCAAACATCCCATTTACCCCTTTTAAAGAAATATAAAAAGATTGGACAGGGAAAGTAGCATTCAAGGAGGACAGTCAACCACAAAACACAGAAACAAACACGCAAACAGACAAACAAGAAGGCAAACGTAATAATAAATGCAAACGACATCACAAACACAAAAGGGTTGACAATAGGGCTACTGCCTTGGAACAGTCAGTGGCAAAGTAGGCCACTGGGGGTTTAACCCTAGTAAAAAGGGACAGTGTAAATAAAGAAAATAGACAGTAACAATAGGCAATATAAGTATAACCATAACATGTATAACATAACGGTGATAATGCATATATGCATATTAGGTGCGAAGTACTCACAATTAATTACATATTTACGAAATTTACTTATACATACCAGTTGGTCAAACACATAATATAGGTAAGTATACCCTTGAAAACAATAACTTGCCCATTTTTGTCTGTAGCTATCATGCAGATTTTGTGCATTCCATCTACTGAATGTTTAAATGACAGGTCTGTCTTGTACAGCATATCTGTATTGTGAGGTTCAAGTGTGATATTTCCAAATGCCGCCTTGTCAACAAAGTTTTGTGAAATTGTAATGTGATCAACCTCCCTAAAATGAGCAAATAAATCAAGTTATGACAATATTTGTATTTTATGAAATATTGTCCAATTACAAATCACCAGCAAGAAAACAATTTATGTTTACATTTATATTTATGGTTTAAAGGGAGTACATCAGGATTTTTCTAGAAATATCTCAAATTATAAAAATGTTCCAATTCATGATAAAACACTTGTATCCATCAAAATATGATGTTCGAACCATATTGTTAAGGTTTAAACTTCGAATACACGATATAGGTAGGACGGAATCGGCCATACAATGCTGAAATTAACCCTGGTGTGTAACCTAGGATAGCAAGTATTACTGTACAGAATGAATTTCCTTGTAACTAAGGGGTCATTTTTAGGATCATTCATTATGTTTAGGCGCTTTAAAATAGAAAATATCATTATTTGTCAAGTTTAAGTCGGACCCCTAGACCCCTTTGAAAAGCCTGATGTACTCCCTTTAACACTTTGCAATTATAGTAATGCTTAATATGAATGGAAACTGGAGACACGTGTGTAAGAGACAGACAGAAAAACAGGCAGGGCAGGCAGGGCAGGCAGACAGGCGGGCGGACGGACGGACGGACGGACGTACAGACAGACAGACAGACAGATAGACAGATAGACAGATAGATAGATAGATAGATAGATAGATAGATAGATACTTTCATTGACTTACATCATTACACATATATGACAATTATAATATACACACACGTGACAGATTTTAACATTGCATATACAACACAATAATCATTTCGTTTTTCCTTGCATCATACATATTTAAACAAAAAAATCACATATTATGGTATGTCAATGATAAACATATATATATAAATATAAGCAAGACTCACATCCGTGAATTACAGCATACAGCATAGTTGACAGTTGTTAACATACAGGTATTTTGTTTTTCTATTTTGAAAACAGACTTAGTATTTAACAGTTATCATTTAAACACAAATGAATCTGCTAGTCAGAAGTTATTGTGTATTCAATAGATTTAGAAAAGTACTTACACACTTGATTTCACATACACAGGTAAAACACACGTTGCGTCAATGTTACATGCCACAGCCTGTTCATATGCCGGCACGTCAACAAAGTATGGTTTACTCTTAAGTAGAAAATTGGTCAAATTAAAAATTGTGTCATTGCAATCATAATTGTATACAATTTATTTCGTTATATCTGTTTTATTACTTGTATGTGTTCAGATATATGAACATTGTATTATTATATATCCTAAATATGCGGAACCAAACAGCTAACGCACCAGTAGACAATACCTTTAATATCTCAATAATAACAATCAATAAATCAAAACAAATTTCATTCTGAACGAGACAAATATCTTGTCAATAACGACTGTAATTTTTTTTATTCAAATTACCTGTCTCCAACGGTACCAGTCGACATATAATAAGTTCAGATATTAAAGGTTTTGTCTACTGGTGCGTTAGCTGTTTGGTTCAGTATAGGTCATCTTGAGGTATTATATAAAATGATATCAATGTTTTGCAGAGTGTACATCGATGATAACTCCAAGTAAGCAATACATACCACGGCAACTGCTGTCGAGTGGGTAAATGTGTCAGCTGAAAAATAGATCTGGTATGAAACGAGTGTATAACATGAAATTATTGACAAGTTTTGTTTCGTTTTCATTCCTGACTATAACGGTATTCCACGGAACACTTGTGTCACCTGGCATATGCTTATTTCAGTAAAGAAGACAATAACTGTAAGCAATTGGTGCACTCTTTCATGAATCATGGAGCACATTTCATTTGATTGTTATACATTGATGAAAAGAGGTATAACTCTTCATTGAGAATAATTGATAAGAAAAATATGTTTAAAACGTCATGACCATAGGCCAATTTATTGCCAAGCTATGCGATAGGTTAGATTGCAGATTTAAGTGTAATGATCTGCCAACATTGAAAATGAGAGTTACTGAAAATTGTATTCTTAATAAGTAAGAACTGAATAAAGTTTCATGTCCATAGGCAATATTTTGCCGAGTTATGAGCCTACTTAGGTTGCGGGTTTATTTTGAATATTATTGCGTAAGGCACATTGTCTGCGTAAACATTTTAACACATTTAAAGCTTTGTTTCCTTTAATGGGACACACGACAATCTGTCATTTTTAGAACTGTTGCCGTTCCGTTAATTTATCTACGTGATTTGCATATTTGAAAAGCAAAATAAACATTTGAACATTTCTCAGCAAATTGGTTTTGTATACTACTAACGGTTGATTATATTGTACAAATAATATACTTATTCAAACTTATTTTAGAATAACAAAGAGAAATTGAAAATTTGGCTTTACATTTCTTTAAATAGTATGCAAGCAGATTAAAAATCAAAATAATACTGGAATAATCAAACAATATGCTAATGTTCAGGTTGTATAAATACTTCAAGATTGCGATGTGTTCTTATAAAATGGAAATATGTCGGTCGTTGAGATTAAAGCATTATATCTTATTTTAATAATGAGGGATTGTGTCTTATATTATTCTTTGCGGACACCTGCAATTCGGGAACATTCTGGTCAACTTTAATTGGTTCAAAACTAAGTATTACGCTATTATTTTATAAAACCATGTTATTTTTTTTGGAATTGAAAAACCTCTGAAAATAAAAGTTTAGTAAAAAGTGTGAGTGATATGTAATTGTAATTCAATAAGTAGCAGTGATCTTTAAAGGACTCTAATTGAAATGTGTCTTGTATGTATCGTTTCCGTGACACTGCTAACGGACATTATGCTAAATGCATGTCATTAAGATAAGTTGAAAACTGATTACCTTTCACTATTATCGTATAACATTTGTCTTCAGCTGAATCAACACTGAAAACAAATATAAAACGGTAGTTTAATATATATACATGTCATATTCATACCTTTCAATATAAAAAAAGAAAGTTCAATTGGAAAAAGGATGAGGTCAGCAATGTAATTTGTGATGTTACCATGACAACAGTAGAAGCGGTAAATTCAATTATGAACTGGAGATTTATTATTTTCCACTCAAACAAAATTTATCTGAGTTTCTTTTTAGAAATTAAGACTCGATCTTAATTAATAACATTTTAGAGGAATCGTCCGATTTCCTTTTAATTTTTTTAAAATGGTCTATGTATTCATTATTACATTAGGTTACACTTATCGTATATCTGATTAAAGATACCGTAGCTGTATATAAGGCTAGTAAGCGAGTATCTAAAGCAAATGGGAGGGTTTTACCCTTGTTTTACTACCAAATTCAAGCTTGTGAGATATGGCCGTAAAGCCGTACATAAGTGTAGAAACCACGTGTTAAACAACGTGTTCATTTTTAATCCGTCGTTCGTTGTAGAAAAAAAAGACTGTCCTAATCATTGCACTGGAAAATAGTTAACTCAACACGGGATTCGAACTCAAGACCTCCGAGTTGACAGTCAGTGTACTTTACCATTAAGCCACAACGTCACTGATAAACTTGTTTTTACTTATATATTCGTTTGATTATAGACAAATTGTTGGTATCCCTATGGGTATGAACTGTGCACCTCTTGTCGCAGATTTGTTCTTGTATTTCTATGAAAGAGATTTCATGTTGAGTTTTTCAACAGATACTCAGGCAGATGCAGATGAAGCCTTTAATGACACTTCTCGGCATATGTATGCCTTATTGAACATTGACAATCCTTTCTTTTCTACTATGGTTAATAATATCTATCCTAAACAACTTCAACTCATCAAAGCTAAAATTTCCGAAACTGTCGCTTCTTTTCTTGATTTACATCTCTCTATTGAAAATATTGAAATAATTAGTAAATTATATCACAAGAGAGATGATTTTAACTTTGATATAGTTAATTATCCCCACTTAGATGGTTTATTCCCCTAGCTACTTCTTACGATGTCTATAACTAAGAAGCTACTACAACTGAGCTACCATTACCATACATTTAGAAACACATTTGCCAATTTTAGTAACGTAACCCTGATCTACTTTTAAAAAGTAATGTATGAACTCTTCTGCCGCAAGGACTATCACAACCTGGTTTTTATGGTGATGTGATTTACAAACTTCATAAGATCCTTGACCATAACTATATTTATACAAACTTGTTTAAAAGTTTATTAAACGAGGTTATGTATGATCCTATCATTTTGCAACGCACTGCATGTTTAGTGGTTGATCCATGTTGTAGTGGTTGATCCATGTTGTACGCCACTATACTTTCCACTTTGATTGTTCGATGACCGAACACATTGCTGACCCTATGATGACGTTTACCTAAATCGTCAAAGGACATTAGCGTTTAATGTTTATCTTAAATCGTGTGTTGTTGTACAATTAACGGTTTGTTCTTTTGTTTCTCTTGTTTCTGACAAGTAATTAAGTACTTGCTTTGTGACCTTCCACGCTTTTGTTTTTTTATAGTCATATAAACATGATCATTTATGCGTTATACTTATATTGACTATTAATGCTGCCTTGTTTGTTAGAAAATATAATATGGCGGGGATATGTCTTTATTCACACTGTACCGTTTTATTGGGATGACAGTAGGTAAGAGTATTGTTTAGAACCTGGTTTAAACACCCAGAGACCTTTTTGCCACTTACCGTTCGTAGGCGTTAGCCCTATTGTCAACTCCTTTACGTTTGTGATTTCACAACTTGGCTTTTATTCATCTTTGTAATTATTGTTTGTTTCTGTGCGTGTTTTTTGTTGACTGTAGTCCTTGAATGTTACATTTCCTGTTCTACTTTTATATCTACTTGGTTTTTTTTTCAATGTTATTTCAACAAAACACAGTATATTTTCATCGTATACTATTCTAATGTAGGAATTTGTATTTTATGTTTCCTGTTTACTTTCGAAGGTCTTTGGGTACGTTTGTACTTAGAAACACAGTGAATGAATCACTGATGCAAAATGATCAAAGAATAATGTCTGTAATAGTAGCAGTGAATGGATTAGCCTAGTGATTGTCAATCCGAAAGTCATGCTTTCGAAACTCGCGTTTCAGTGAATGTGTGTGTATATTTGATGTTTCTTTGTCGATCGCAGGTGAAGAAATGAAAAGGGTCGATATAAAACTGCATTATATATGGGTTTCCAGTCATGTGTCAGTAGCTTGAATTTGGTAGTAAACCAAACGTTAAACCGCTTCCATTTGCTTTAGGTAAACACCCACTATTTATATACAGCTATATTAGCTTCAATGATAGGTTGATCGTTCAGCACAAACTTTTACGGGCAAATGTAATTTGCATATGTTTAAGAATATATCATTGCGTTGTTATAATTGTTTATTTTATTGATTAAATTATGATTAACCTGTAGTTATTGCATACTGACCGTTCCAAGTCTGTAACCCTGTATTTTGTCTTTTTCATTGAATAATTAATTAAATATTGCTCCTTGTTTGTAGTACATTGGGGACCTACGATACCAATGCGTTTGGACACGGTGGTTTCTATAGGACCCTATATCCAATTTTTATGACTCGAATACTTTTATTTCTTTTACAATATATCAGTGTAAAGTTTTCTAATTTGGTTCAGCATATTAGCACGCAGCAGCTGTTGTACGCTAAACCTTGCTAGTCTACTTTGAGACAGATTGTAATGCTCCAACCAAACAGAACGCATGTTTGTCATAACGAGGTTTATGAGCAGCCTTTGTGCAACGCTTAAACTGTATCAGTACAGTTTGTATAGTTACACGTAGCATCTTACCCTGTGTTATCCACGGCTCTTAGACACACGATATGTTCACCGACTTCAGCCGTCGTTGGTTTCCAAGATAAACTTATAAATTTTGTCTGAGGACGATTTGGATCACTTTTAATTACAGATTGTTGCACATTCTCTTTCTGAAGGGCGATAACGACAAACTCTTCAATGGTACTTGTAGTAGAAAAAACAGAAAACATGCATTATATTTTAATTAATGACTAAGATATCGGAAATGGCAATATGTTAAATAAACGTAAACATCTGTAAGTTGAGATCTTCAATCACCAATACGAATTAAAGAAATCACTAGCAATGTTTGCTTATCTTACCCTTCTGTACAAGACACAATCGTGTGAAAATCCATGCAAAAACTATTAGTCGCTTACACAAACGTGCGTGGGGGATAATAATGACAGGAGTAAGAACTTTTTAACTTGTACATATATGTTTGGCATAATAATGGACATGGCTGTGATTAGAAATAAACATGGAATACAAGTTTTATAATAGTAATAATTCTACGTATTATTTATTCTTCTAATTAATTTTCAAACCAAGAAGACTGATACAATTCTTAAACATGGTTGTCTTGTTCCGACAATGGGCACAACAAAAACACAACATTAACCAAATGTAAGGTACAAATGTATAATAGCTACTTACGCATTCTCGCTAGCATTTGCATAATAATCAGCGGTCCAAGTAGCATCAGCATACAGAATAAACTGATGAGAATTCTCCAGTGTTGGAGAAACAAACTCGGGTTGGTATAAAGTCTCCAGAATTTGTACCAGAAACTGTTGGTAAGGAAGAAGTGATCTTAGGATTCTTTGTATTCGTAAGTTTACGTATCAAGCTGTCTAAACAAATTTAAAATAATGAATTGAAATCTGTACAGTCTGCAATAGTCATTTACGGAATGCGTTATGGCTCTAACGCACTTTCCAAACATCATGCAATCGAACAGATTGACACTCACACAAATGCTACTTTTACATAGTGTATAACCCGTGGCAAATCAAGTCATGTGATGCTAAACTGTGAAAAATGCGAGGTCATTTAATTTTATTGCAGTGCGTTTGTGAGTAATACTGTCAATGCGCCTGAATTGGGTTAATACTATACTGGATTCCTAAATTACATAAAAAGCCTTATAAAGCCCGCTTTGTTTCGAATTCTAGTGCCTGCACCATTACAAACATGTCCAACCTTTTAACTTCTTGTCTTACCGCCGTTAAAGATCAAGTAAAACATATTGTGCTAAAACTTATGAAAACTCTGGGAATGATTTATTTTGGTCAATTAAAAATTCAGAAGACGTTCTTGATACAATTTGAAATAAACGCCAAGTTACTATAAGTACTTATGACTTCTCTACACTATATACAACTTTACCACATTAAAGAAAATCGTATTACTGTCATTTAAAAATATTACGCTAGGAGAAAAAATACATTTTACTAGCATTCTACTACTACATTTTACTAACGGCAGTTCAGACAATTACACTATATGGACTTGCCAAGAAGTTTGTGAAGCACTCAATATCCTTTTAGATAATATCTTCCTCAGGTATGGAACTACCGTTTATTGTAGACAAATTGTTGGTATTCTTATGGGTACGAACTGTTCGCCTGTTGTCGCAGATTTGTTGTTTTATTCCTATGAAAGAGATTTCCTGTTTAGTCTTTCATCCGATACTCAGGCACCTTTAATGAACCTCTCCATATATGGATGACATATGGAACATAAGCAATCCTTTCTTTTCTACTATGGTTAGTACTGCCTATCCTAAGGAATTTCAACTCAACAAAGCTTTCTGATACTGTGGCTTCTTCTCTTGATTTACATCTCTCAAATGAAAATGGCAAAGTAATTAGTAAAATCTATGACAAAAGAGATGAGTTTACATTTTAAAACTCTTCTGCGACAAGGACTATCACAAGCTGTGATGTGATTTACAAACTTCTTAAGATCCTTGGTCATAATCATTTCCATACAATATTCATCAATCTTATTAAAACGTTTATTAAAAGAGGTGATGACCCTATCATTTTGCCACGCACTGCATGTTTAGTATTTGACCCATTTACAATTCGCCACTATGTTTTAATCTTTGATAGTGGGATGAACGGACATATTGTGGACCCTATGATGACATCTACCTAAATTCTTATAGGTCGGTAGGGTTGGATGTTTGTCTTAAATTTTGTCTTATCGTACCCTTAACGGTTTGTTTTCTTGTTTCTCTGGCTTCTGCCAAGTCACTGGATAAACTACTTGTTTTGTGGCTTTCTATACCTTTTTATATTATATATTCTAATACACCCGCACTATATAGCCTAGTTTAAAATATCTCGTTATATTGAACGATATATCACTGTAATTTTTGTAACGTTAGGAGAATAAGCATTGCGCATTGCGCATTCCGCATTGTAACGTATGCAACGTTAGGAGAGCAAGCAAAGCAATGCGAAAAATTTCAGATGTGTGCGTTATTTTCACATTTTAGGGGTATTAGAATAGAAATAGAACATCGTTTACGGTGAATTATCTATAACGAGTGAAATTATTGTTTACAATTGAACGACAAACCGTGATATATTAAACGATAATTCACAGTAAACGATGTTCTATTTCTTAAATTACATGGTCTTTTATGTGATTTACTTATAATGCCTATTAATGCTGCCTTAATTGTCAGAGAATAAAACCTGGCGGGGATTTCTTTATTTACACTGTCCCGTTTTACTCGGATGACAATAGGGTAAGAGGGAAGTTTTGTGCACTCTAGAACCTGGTTTAAACGCCCAGCGGATCTTTTGTAACTGACTGTTCCAAGGCGATATCCCTTTTGTCAAAACGTTTATGTTTGTAATGTCACATGCCTTGCTTCCTATTATCATTGTAACTGTTGTTTGTTTTAATGCGTGTTTTTGGCTGACTGTGTTCTGTGAACGCTACGTTTTCCTGTTCGACCTTTATACCTCCATGTATCTGTTATGAATACGAACCAGACTAGTTACTTACCTGAACGGCAATCCCGCTGAGAGAAAAGCTGAATGGCCTAGAAATGGTAGTTCCTACTAAAATTGAATATGTATTGTAGTCCTTAACAGTAATTGCGATAGCAGCCCAAGAATCGTCTTTGTAGCCAAGTGAAGTGTTTGTATCGATGGTTATAGTGCAATTCTGGAAACATTAATATTAAACTCGATACAAAGAAAGACTTTGCTACTTCAAATGCATGTCGCTACAGCTTTCTTGACAGTCGCCTTTTAAATAGTGCTTTTATATTTTACATATTTCATCTTCATTAATTTAAAGAAATACGAACATTATATTATTCATATAGACATTCACAATATTTATCGTCATACAACGTAATTGTTTTAAGCTTATTTTATAATTTACTAATTCAGACTGATGTATACTCAATTTGTTTTCTTTATACCTCATTTACATCAACACCCGGGGCCGCTATAAGTGAACCATCCTCGACAAACTGGGCAGGAAAACATTTGATATGATCACCATCTGGATCAACCGCTGGGATGTAGATTCTGTTTAACTGGTTCAACCTAATCCTGGAGTGAACATTTAGTACAAACGTTACATATTATGTAATAGTTATTTAGGTATATGTGTTTGGGTATTTATGTTTTATAATATGGAATACGCATATACCTTATGATATCTCTTAAAATCTGTTCATTAGTCTATCCCATCATTAAATTATTACACTACCTATTTGGAACCAACTTTATTTACTAGCAAACGTCACACATCCCCTGGTAAATACACTTATATGATTGATGACGCTGATACATAAATGAGGGATTGAATGGAGGTTAGTTTTTTCTAATATATATAATGTGCTCATATGTCTATACAGTCAGTAAAATGTTTCTGTATTAGTTAACATTTTGACATTTATAATTAAGTATATTTAACCGATGTACAAACATACAGTCATGATATTAATATGAGAATATCAAAGCACGGACCGATGCGGGATTTGATGTTTAACGGGTGTTATGATTGTTTAGGATGAATAACTATTTATTTCTAAATGACTTCAGAGAGACTGACTCCTATTTAACAAAAGTGACTCGTTGGACGGAGTTATTTTTTTTAATGTTACGCTCTAGTACAGTTTCAGATTTCAAGAAAATTGTAAATGGGAATTATCCTATTAATCTCGGATCACAAAGCAGTCGTCATCTATATTTCTGTGTTAATAACTAATAGAACAGGAAGCAGTCTGAGAGACAGCCATATCCCCCTACTGCTTCTTGCTTTAACGCCGCTAGAGACAGATAGATCAAAATGGAACTTCCGCCATTTTTTAGCCGTTCAATGCTCCAGTGACGAAAAAAGCAACGTCCCAGTGTTTTCTTAGTGATAGAATATCTTATCTAACCTTCATAACAGTTATTTTCCTTTTAAATACATAAACCGTATAACTTTTCAAATTTACCCTCTAAATATCATAGACGGCGCTACGGTCAATAACGCCCTTGGTTCAACATCCAAATATATTGTATTGCAATTTCAACAAACATCACCTTTATGCGAGGATTACGCTCAGAAAACATAAAAACTTTTTCAACTGTATGTAAAATAGTTGTAAAGTAGGTCGAAACTACGCATATTTTAAAAAATGTGTTTCCTACCCTCCAGAAACTTTTGACCTTAAATCAGAGTTTAAACATTTAAAGTCAACCACAAGCTGTAAAGTATGTGTAACCGTATGGCCATTCCCACAACTTTATGTATACGTGATTTTGAAACCCAATTCTAATGTGTTGGAGAATGGCGTTTTACAGAAACGAACCTATGCGATAACGTCTCCAATGAGACTTTAACTATCGAGGGGTATAGTAATATGTTTCGTAAAGATACGTCTGCACATTCTGGAGGCTTGCTAGTTTATACAGCTACTAACGTGATTTCAAGACGCGTACTGGAACTTGAATATGCACTGCCCACTTCACTCTGGATAGAAGTAAAAGACAAAAATAAACGATTTTTAATATGCACCATTTATCGTCACCCAAATTCAAATATCAGTTTTTGGGATAATTTAAATATAAGCTTAGAAAAGGCATTTGAAATATCTGAAAATATCATCGTAATTGGTGGTATAAATGAGAATCAACTTAATACAGAAAACCATTATTTAAAGGATGTAATGCAGATAAATAACATGAAAAATATAATAACAGAACCTACTCGGGTAACCGATCATTCTTCTACATTGTTAGATCCCATTGTCATATCAGATTCATTGAAACCCTTCGATTCAGGTATTTTAAATATACCACGTGATATAAGTGATCATTGTGGTACATACTTAAGTATCCAATACAGTTATAATATCCGACCGACTTATACCCGACGTGTATGGAATTATAAAAAAGCCGATCTTATTCACCAGGCTGATTGGTCCATTTTATACAGAGGTTCACCTACCGTAGCCTGCGAACATTTTACAAAAATGTTTTTAGAGTTTGTTAAATGATGTATCCCTTTTAAAAATGCTACAATTCGACCAAATGATAAACCTTGGTAGGATTCTGAAGTCAGACGTGTCTCGAGAAAGCGTGATCGCCAGAAAAAAAAAGCTACACGCACTCAGTCTTCCGTCGACCTGATCGCCTATAAACGCCTGCGTAATAAAGTCAACAATCTTAAAACACATGCGAAAGCAGTATTGAAGACACACTTACTGAATCATGTATCACTGACAGGCGACAATATTGGAAACTCTTGAAATATTTTATTAAGTCAAATAAAAACGCTGAAACCATTCCTCCTTTAAAAACGACATTACCAAATGGCGATACGTCATTCTCAATAACTGACCAAGATAAAGCAAATTGCTTAAATGATTGTTTTGTTTCAATAGCTTCAAGTGATGATTCAAATGTTGAACTACCTAATTTTATACCGAAAACTGGTGAAAAACTAGAAAGTATTTTCATTGAAGAAAGCGAGATAGTAGATGTTATTAAGATTTTGGAGATACACAAAGCATGTGGGGAGGATGAAATTAGTCATAAAATGCTGAAGGAAACTGTATATACAATTTCAAAACCGTTACATATACTTTTTAACAGATCATTAAATGAATGTGTTTTCCCTGACTTATGGAAATGTGCCATGGTAATGGCATTGTTCAAAAAATCGGATCCGAGTATTCCGATAAATTATAGACCAATTTCGTTGTTGAGTTGTGTAGGCAAAGTCATGGAAAGAATAGTTTTTAAACATGTGTATAACTTTCTACACATGCATGATCTTATATTCAAGAATCAATCAGGTTTTTTGCCGGGTCATTCTACAACCTACGAACTTGTCGATATGTATCATCATATATGTCAGGCATTCGATGCTAAACAATTTACGTGCATTGTCTTCAATGATATATTTAAAAGCTTTTGACCGTGTTTGGCATAAAGGTATATTACTTAAATTAAAGCAACATGGTATTGATGGTAAGCTTTTATCGTGGCGATCAGATTATCTTTCAAGCCGATCGCAAAGAGTGTGTGTAGGAACTTCATCATCACCGTTAAAAACTGTAACTGCCGGGGTTCCCCAAGGGTCTGTTCTTGGGTCCCTTTTATTTTTAATATACGTAAATGATATTGCTGAAAGTATGCTTAGTATTACTCGTTTATTTGCTGATAATACTTCGTTAGCAATTTCCACATCTAATATAGATGACATGGAAGGTATTTTAAACCACGACTTACACATGATTACTGAACGGTCAAACCAATGGCTTGTCCAATTTAATCCCAATAAAACAGAAGCAATGTTCTTTTCTTTATCTGAAGATGATCGTCGCCCAGTTCTATACCTTAATAATATCCAGTTGACATTTGTTGATCACCATAAACACCTAGGTTTAACGCTTAGTCATAATGGAAAATGGCACGAGCACATCAAAAATGCTTTTGCTTTCGCAACAAAGGTATTAGGATTAATGCGAATGCTTAAATATAAAGTATCTCGAAGAACACTTAATCAGATTTATTTATTCTATATGCGTCCAATCTTTGAGTATGCTTCCATTACATGGGACGGTTGTACCTTATACGAAAAAGATACTTTGGAAAAATTACAATATGAAGCAGCCCGCATAGTAACTGGACTAACTCGTTCTGTATCCATACATCATTTATTAGCTGAAATAGGATGGATTTCTCTTTCCGATAGGAGAAAACTGCAAAAGCTTATTACAGTATACAAAGTTAAATATGGAACAACTCCAAACTATATTTCAAATCTGTTCCCACAATTGGTAGGACAAGTGAGCTCTTACAACCTTCGAAATAGTGATAATTATGCCACTATTGTTCGTAGAACTGAAATATTTAATAACTCGTGTGTACCTTCATCTCTTAATCTCTGGAACAACTTACCAATATATATACGCAATTCAGAATCTATATCGATATTCAAGAGGAAACTTTTAAGTTTTGTTTTTCCAAGCTCAAAAGTTCCTACACACTACTTAACTGGCCAACGACTATTTGCTGTTTTACATGCCAGAATACGAAATTATTGCAGTAACCTTAATAAAGATCTTTATTTAAACCATTTACGAGAATCATACAATTGCGATTGTGGTTCTGCAGTAGAAGACGCTGAACACTTTTTTTTCAACTGTAACTTATTTCGTACACAACGGCTTCGTTTGTTTCATTCAACTCGTACATTTCACCCATTAAATTCAAATACAATACTTTTTGGTCGCGAACACTTGTCGGATGACGATAATCAAATTCTCTTCGAAGCAGTGCAAATGTACATAAGAGAAACACAGAGGTTTGCCTAGATTAGATTTACTTTTGCAACTCATGCTGATTGACTCTCTTCTTTCGAACTTGACACAATCTCTATACTTCTTCTTTTTTCCTTTTTTCTTCACTAGTTCCTAGTTTTTCTTTCTCTAATCATGATATTATGTGCAAGTTATATATATTTACCTATGTAATTGTCTAACGTTTTGTGTATACTATTTTGTTGGGAAGGGCTTTAACTAACGTTGTAAGAACTTGTAGCCCAACCCTTTTGCGATTATATATTGGCAATAAAATATGTTTAAATTAAACATTTAAACAATATCAATGTAACTCAATGTTCATGTTTCAGGAGTGCCAACATCCCGGAATATGTCCGGAACCCCATGATTTTCCCTACCATACCCGGATTTCCGAATTTACATTACACTATCTGGATTTGTGGTTGTATTTAATTAGTGATATGTACTTACCGATAATACGGTTTGGCAAACGCTTTCGGACTGGCGTTTGCCTCATTTGTATCATTTCTTCTGTTTAGATCCATCTTAACTTGGATGTGCCAATAGTTTGCTGTTTTTCCCACTGAAGGCACTTGTAACGTCAAATTGCGCCAGGATGATCCTTCAAACCTAAATATAAACGGATTAAATGAATAATTATGCTGAATTAAAAATGTCTGCCTGAGTTTTACATTGTCAAGCGTCATGTTGTTTTATGGCATAAACATTTAAAGTGTTTTCGGATTCTAAAAACGTACAAAAACATACAAATCGAAATACATAATATTGAGAGGTGACATTTATTGGGATAGCAACAAATCTTTCACTAGATACTCAAGCAGATGAAATTGAAGCAGATGAAATTGAAATTGAAGCCTTTAATGACACCTCTCGATATCTGGATGGCATATTAAACATTGACGATTCTTTCTTTTCTACTATGGTTAATACTATATATCCTGAATAACTTCAACCCAACAAAGCTAATATTTCTGCTACTTTCTCTTGTTTGTTTTATTACATCTGATTTTTGAATTAAAATAATTAGTGAAATCTATGGCAAGAGAATTGATTTTCATTTTGATATTGTTAATTATACCCAGTTAGTTGGGGATGTTCGCGAGCCACTTATTACGGTGAATTTATTCAATTTTTCTAAAGCTTTCTGAGGACTTTAATTTTGTAATATTTGTATAATTAAGAAGCAACTCCAGCAGTGATACCGTTATCATAATAATATGATCGTGGTCCTGATCAACTTGCAAAATGTAAAAGTAATTTAGGAACTCTTCTCGACAGGAACTATCATAATACAATACAGGATATGTTATCTGCTTTTTAATTAAGTCTTTTGACTGTTACTTGTGTTGCGCAGGCTTTATAACCGCTGTTCCCAACTGAATTCCATTTTGTTTATTTCGCTCTTCGGGGCATTGAATTTTATTAGATACTGTGGCCATACGCCGCTGGACATTGAATGATTACATTACATATAGTATGTCCACCGCCATATGCATCTTCGGGATGGTTAAAATTCTGTACTATTGATTTTTATTAATACTGAGTTATGCTCAACCCGGGGTAAGGAGGAGTGAACGGTAGCAAGCATATTTTACTACCGTTCATGGACAGTCTCAATCAAACTGAGACTGCAATATTTCATATTTATCGTGTTCGGCCGTTTCCAAAGGTCCACTGTCATACTCTTTTATATAGCACAGTGGCGTTGCTTGTGCAGTGTGGCGGCAGTAAAACTTCTCCCCGCGCTTGCAATCAGGACTGTTATTAATTCGATCTTTGGATATTTCTGAGCCCGATACTTATATTTAGATATCGGTTGTACATTTTCAAATATATTTGTTTTCTTACTTAAATTTTGATTCGGTGGTTCCACTACTCCGGCCGATAAAGGCTCTGAGTATTGTTTAACCGCCCATAGGATATATTGTCTGCTTTTTAATTTAGTCTTCGGACTGTTACTTGTGATGTGCAGGCTTCATAACCGTTGCTCCCAACTAAATTCCATTTTGTTTATTTCGCTCTTCGGGGCAAAGAATTGTATTATATACTGGGACCATACGCCGCTGGACATTAAATATAGCATGCCCACCGCCATATGCATGCCATCTTCGGGATGGTTCAAATTTTGTACTATTGATTTTTATTAATATTGAGTTTTGCTCAACCCGGGGCTAGGGGGTGTGAACGGTAGCAAGCATATTTCACTACCGAGACTGCAATATTAATGCATATTTATCGTGTTCGGCCGTTTCCAAAGGTCCACTCTCATTCTTTGTTATATTGTGATGTGATTCGTAAGATCCTTGGTCATAATCACGTTCATAAATCTTTGTTAAGCTTGTTAAAACGTTTATCAAAATAGGTAATGACGGTATCATTTTGCAACTCACTGCATGATTAGTGGTTTCCTCTTTGAATGCGCGATGACCGGACAGATTGTGAACCCTGTCTACCTAAATCCTAAAAGTACGGTGTCTTATACTGATAAAGGTGTGTTCTCTTGTCACTTCTGCCAAGTCATTAAGTACTTTTTTCATGACTTTCTAAGCTTTTTTTTATTTTCATTTGTACATGATCATTTATGTGTTATACTTATCTTGCCTATTAATGCTGCATTTCTCTGTAAGAGAATATAACCTTGCGGAAATATGTTTGGTTTGGTGCATTCTAGAACCTGGTTTAAACCCCCAGCGGCATTTTTTGCCACTGTTCGATGGAAGGCGGTTACCCTATTTTCAACCCTTTTATGTTTGTGATGTCATATATTGCCTTTTTTTATCTTTGTAATTATTGTTTGTTTCTGTGCGTGATTTCCGTTGACTGTGGTCTTTGAATGTTATATTTCCTGTTCGACTTCTACAGTTATGAAGCGGAAACTACATTACCGCACGCCGGCGGTCCGCCGCCCCACGTCGTGTGTGATCACATAAGACAGGCGTATAAAAAGTATAAGAAATTTTTTGCTTACCTCTTTTGTTCAAGATAAAAGTATGGCACTTGTTTGTGCACGTGTGCATAGTGCAAGTAAATACATGTGAAAGTTTCACTGAATTCCTCTTAGTTGTTTATGATAATAGTGTTTGTATTGTTCATAAAATATCCGTCGAATGGGACGTAAACCGGGAGGTTCCGTGTATCGGTCTATCCGCCGAGCACGTTAAAGACACATTTCGAGCCTATTGTATTTGGGGGGGGGGGGGGGGGGGGGGGGGGGGGGGGGGGGGGGGGGGGGGGGGGGGGGAGAGAATTTCTATAGGTAACTGTAAATCGCTGTTAGAAATACATTTGCACAAGAAAATTGAGATTATTAGTGTTTTGTCAAAGGATGAGGCCCGTCCCAAAACGGTATTAATGTAGTAAAAATTTTAACCGTTTTGCATTTTATGTGCACTTGTATATATGTTAAAACAACTATGTATAGATGGATTTTTTTAAAAGACCCGTGTTAACAATTAATAGTTTTTGTATTTTTAGCACAATATACTCTATTATCAATTACTTCTCTGCCATTTTTTAGTAAATCTCAAATGCAAGAAACTCATCGGGACTTCAAAATTCAAAAATCGTTGTCATCTGTCAGTGTTTTTGATTACCTGAGCCGAAGGCTCAATGTGATGTTTTGGAATCACTCTTCGTCCGTCGTCCGTCCGTTGTCTGTCCGTCGTCCGTCGTCGTCGTTATCTTTTGCTTCTGACGACTTTTTCTCAGAAACCGTTTGTCGGAATTCAATCAAATCTTATATGAATTCATTAAACTGGATTTTATAGTTGCACCAACAGCTAAGGTCATTTGGCGACATTTCAGCTTTTTATTGGTGGAGGAAGACCCCAGGTGCAAACCCGGGCATTTTTTCGTGCACGGGCGCGCACCTGAGTAGAACCACCGACGTTCCGCAAGCAAGCTGGATAGCTTGATACTCATACTTAACAGTCCTGGCCCCATGGGGAATCGAACCCACAGCGGTGAGGGACATGTGATTTCAAGTCTGAGACCACTCGACCACGGACAACCCCAAGTTTATGTGAAGCATCATTATATGTTTGTTCGAATGGTGCACCTGAGGTCATAAATGCCCCCCGCAATGGGGCTTATCCGTTTCATTTAACAAATCTTAAAAAATCGTCTGCAGAAATACAAGATATAGAGCTGTGATATTTTGCATGTAACATCGTCTTATGGTCCTCTAACTAGTTTGTTCTAATGGTGACCCTGAGGTCAAATTTGGACCCGCCCCAGTGGTCACATATTAAACATAGACTTATATAGGGAAACACTTCAACAATATTCATCTCTGAAACTACAATAGCCAGAGGTTTAATATTTTGCATTTACCTTAAGGTTATGGTCATCTACCAAGTTTGTTCAAATCGTGACTCTGTGGTCAGATTTGAACATTTCCTGTTCTGCTTCCTTTTAGTGTTTTTATATTCATTCATTCATAACCTTTCCTTATTCAAAATGAATCCGTACGGAACTCTATTATGCTCCGGATAAGATTTTTCAAAAAGGGGAGATAATTAAAAAAGTAGTGAAGCTAGAGTTATGGTTCCTATGAACTGCACTCCGTCTCATTATCCTTATCATTCACAGGAACTTCAATCAAGCATACTTTTTGAGTTATGCTCCGGACAAAAAGCGCATGGACGCACGGACGCACATACGGACGGACGAAAAAAGCGGCGACTATATGCTCCCCCATAATAAACAATCTAGTATTTTTTAGTTACAATATATCTTATATCAAAAACTAAGGTAATAGTAAATAAAAAGAAAAAAACTGTGATGGGGCCTCAATATAATGTCTCTGTGGTAATCAGTCAGCGAGAAGTAAGCAGTTAAAAAGCATGCTATCCATGACTTTTCAACGACTACAATCAGCTGGGAAATGTGTCTTTAAAGAACCATATGAATCTATTCGATAATAAGAGTAGGGCAGGTTCCCGGATTCCTATGTATCCTTCCGCACTCTCTGGGGTGGCTCGAAATAACCTATACTGTGTTGATGAGCCATTAAACAACATTCAATTCAATTCATAAAATATCGTACTCAATATTTATTTCTTATTTATTTTTATGGAGGTCGGAGTGGTGTTGCTTTCTTTCTTCTGTGCAGTATAACATATATCTTCAAAGCAACTTTTCGTTATTGTTTACTAAAATGTTTATTTATTGAAAGTTATAATTGTAATTAAAGAATAACACGGCAATCTCGATTTTTAAAACAGTATTGCTATTTGTAATATTACACGTAGATCTATTATTAAAAGCTTAAAGCTACAGAGTCCCTATATGAATCGATTACCTCTTTGTAGGCGTGTCTTTATTTGTAACTTCATGTTTACCAGCTCATGTCGAAATCGGGTATTTAAGCCAACAAATATAGCGCAGGAAATCATTTACTCTATATACATCGACCAGTGCACATCGTACCTATACACAGGTAACAGTAATTTTTACAGAAAAAAACAATTTGCTTCTTTCGGGGCTCGAACACACGACCTTCTGATTTCAAGTCCGGTGCTCTATCCACTCTATCTATCACTACAACGTTACTTGAGAAATTAGTATACTAACTACCATTTATTATGAGACAAAATAAGATGGATCAATAAATATGCAGTCCATATTGTCGCACGTGTAAATTAACATTGCCTGGTGTGATACTCTATGTTATCAATGTGAAACTAATACTTCAACTCAAATCAACCAAATGTCGACTTGTCATTTAGCGCTTGATGAGTTTGTGTGCGCGCGCTAGTTATTACGTAATGCCTATTTAGTGTTAAGAATGCTACAACATACCAATAAAAGCAGTGGTCTAGTGGTTCAGCGTACATCGTTCAACTTACAAGTCCAAGAATGTGGTTCAAATCCCGTTCCGGGCAACTATTTTTTATCACATATATTCTGGAGCCGTATATTTATCGATGTTACTTGTACGGAGGATAAATAAAAATGTGAAATTGTACGCATCGATTTCTGCTTATATACCGACTTTTGGGGTGTTCGTCGATTTGAAACTACTTCACACGTGACTCATTCATATTCATGAGATATTATCAGTTAAATAGGAACTGTACAGCTTTAAGGAATTATATAAACATCTATAAAAAGTAAATATAAAACTCGAACAGGAAAAGTAGCATTCAAGGACGACAGTAAACCACAAACACACACAGAAACAAAGAACAAGTTAAAAGATGAATAAAGGTCACGTACACAAAAGGGTTGACAATAGGGCTACCGCCTTGGAAAGGTCAGTGGCAAAAAAGGCCGCTGGGGGTTTAAACCAGATTCTAGGGTGCACCAAACCTTACACTTACCCTACTGTCATCCCGATAAACGGGACAGGACAGTTTAATTAAAGAAATCCCCGCCATGAACTTTTCCCTAACCAACAAGGCAGCATTAATAGGCAATATAAGTAAAACACAAAGATGCTCGTGTATATATAAATGCAAAACCACTATAGCCTATAAAGCCACAAAGAAGGTACTAAATGACTTGGCAGAAACCAGAGCAACACGAGAACAAACCATTGAGGGCACGACAAGACAAGATTGCAGACAAACACCAGACGTCACCGTCCTTTAGTACTTTAGGTAGAAGTCATCATAGGGTCCACAGCTTGTTCGGTCATCGCACAATTAAAGAAGAAAGCATAGTGGCGAACTGTAAATGGGTCCACCACCAAGCATGTATTGCGTTGCAAAATGATAGGGTTATAAAATCGTTTGAAAACCCTATTAACAAGTTGAACAAGGATAGAATGAAAGTGATCATGACCAAGGATCTTACGAAATGTGTAAATTACGTCACCATAGAGGTCAGGTTGTGATAGTCCTTATCGCAGAAGAGTTCTTAAATTACTTTAATATTTGGAAAGAAGATCAGGGTTACGATAATAAAACTTTGCAATGTTTTACGAAGTTTATGGCAACGGTAGCCCTGATTGAGTAGCTTTTTAGTTATACAACGATTACGATTATTAAAGTCCTCAACTCGAGTGCAAGCTCTAGAAAAACGAATAAGTTGGGACACAAGTTGCTCGGAGAACATCCCCATCTAAATGGGGATAATTAACAATATCAAAATTAAAACCATCTCTCTTGTCATATAATTTGCTAATTATGTCACCATTTTCAATAGAGAGATGTAAATCGAGAAAAGAAGCGTTAGTATCAGAAATATTAGCTTTGTTAAGTTGAATTTCTTTAGGATACATATTGTTAATCATTATAGAAAGGAAAGGGTTATCAATGTTCAATATGTAATCCAGATACCGAGAGGTGTAAATAAAGGATTCAATAACATCTGCCTGGGTATCTGGTGAAAGACTAAACACGAAATCTCTCTCATAGCAATATAAAAACAAATCTGCGACAAGGCGTGCACAGTTCGTACCCATAGGGATACAAACGTTTGTCTATAAACGGTAGTTCCATACCTGACGAAAATATTATCTAATAGGAAGATGAGTGCTTTACAAACTTCTTGGCAAGTCCACATAGTGTTATTGTTCAAACTGCCGTCAGTAAAAAACGCTTTAATAATGTTATAGGCCAAAAATGTAGTTTTTTCCTAGAGAAAGTTTTTTTAATAAGAGCAATAAGCTTGAATATCGCTTAAGTCGGTGCTAGGAGGCGTGAGAGGTGTTGCATCTTATAATTACTTCTCATGAACAGACTCAATAAAACCAAGTCTGCTACCTTTCCATCTTGTTTGTGTTTGTTGCTTCCAAGGGATCACATTTTCAGTATGTATTGACATTCACACTAGCGTTTGTTTAGTGCTGTTTTGCGGCCGTAAAACGTCGCCCCGACTACAAATCAGTAGTGTTATTATTTACTGGTACTTTGGGATCATCAAGCTAATTATGTGTTGCTTTAAAGTAGAATATCGCTTAAGCCGGTGCTAGGAGGAGTGAGAGTGTGGTATCTTATAATTACCTCTTTTGAACAGACTCAATAAAACCGAGTCTGCTACTTTTCTATCTTTTTTGAGTTTGTTGCTTCCAAGGGATCATCTTTTCAGTATTTATTGTCTTTGATAAGGTGATGTGGTAAGGTTATATATAGTGTATAGAAGTCATAAATGCTTATAGATGAAACTTTGCGTTTATTGCAAATTTCATCAAGAACGTCTCCTGAATTTTTAATAGACCAAAACAAATTAATCCCAGTGTTTTCATAAGTTTCAGCAGAATATTGTTTAACGTGATCTTTAACGGCAGTAAGACAAGAAGTTAAAAGTTTGGAGATGTTTGTGGTTGTGCATGCACACGAATTCGAAATAAAGCAGGCCTTATACGTTTTTTTATATAATTTAGGAATCCAGTACATAGTTGGCTGTTTGTTCTGCTTTTCGTCTACGACAGCATTGCAAATAGTGTACCGAGTGATATGTGTGGAAACAATATCATCCTCAATTTGAACTGGAGTATACGAATTAGTGATACCGAGTTCAAGAGATAAAACATCGAGGTAATGTACATGATGTAGGCGTCAAGCAATGATTACTAAAGCAAAAGTATTATGAAATGTTTGAGTTCCCGATGTTAAATTACGAAAGGAAAACTTAGATCTCGGAGGAAGGAAAGAGGGGTTAGCATTCTAAAAGTTAATACGTGTATCTATAATTTTAAAAACCAATACTGTCCCCGGTGTTGTTAAAATCAGGTAAATATATTTTATTTAATTAATTAAATTAACATTATAATTGTTTCAACTGAGTTACGTGTGTAATAAGGCGACGTTGACATCAACCGGCCTACTTTAGTTAATGTCCGTGATCTAAAGACCAAGAATCATCAAGCAGTAGCTTACGACCAGATGAATGCAATTGAATTGGGGTTTTACGGCGCACCAACACAAGAAAGGTTTCATGGCACCAAACAGGGATGAACATGCCAGGCCTACCCTTCATTTACATCTAGATAAAATATGGAGAATGGGCCTAGAATTTCTAACCTGTAGAACTGCAGAGTAGCTCCAAATTCTATTGTAGACGCTCCATTTACGATGGAGCCACGTTTCAATATTTGCATATGCGGTGTCATGAAGAAAACCTTGAATGAACATGATAAAATGACAAAATGAACATGAAGAACGGGTGAGGGGGAAGGGTCCTACCCCTCTGCCTCTAGCGGGATTTGCAGTGATTGTATTCTACCCCGGCAAACACACGGGGAACGACCAGATGAAACGGATAATAACAGCAGCTACACCAGCAACAAGAAAAACATGTTGTTTACTCACGTGCAACCAGAATTGTTATTGTCAATTGTTATTGATTATTGTTATGCTATAAAAACGTGAAATAAAAATCATAAACTAGACATGTTTCTTCTTCTTTCTAATCACTTTCCGAGTCAATGATAAACACCTAATAATTGTCCCCTTTTGAATTTATTTGATTATACCTGGCGACAATCATACACGTATAAACACAATAATAATTACAGTAAAAACGTCCCCAAGTATAATAGAAAATCAAGAAATAAATTCATTATTTGGCCCCAAAAGTGTATATACTAACCTAAAACACGTAAAAATAACAACGCAGTTGCTAAAACAAAATAAACGTTAACTGTTGTAACTGTTTATAGGGGACAATCTGGGGGAAGTAGGGAACATTTTGACTGTTTGGGAACGTTTTGATTACAGGATGTTTTAACATCACAGTAGATCATAGCAATCAATCATAATAAACGCACGGTTATTTCTCCTTTTCTAATCCTTATTTTTTATAAAAGAAAGTATTTAACTGTATTTACTTTTTCGTTTTATATATTTAGTGAGGTTGCTACAATCATTCTATTACATTTTATGGAAATAGAATTGTCAAAACAAAACGAAGTTAACAGAGGTAATAGATTCTCCATGGGACGTTCCAATTCGATTTTATACGTCACTGTCTACATGTCTATAACGGAAGCAAAATGATGATTAATGCATTCAAGTTATATTAATTTCATACTTTTGAAATGTTTTAAAGATATTCTGCACATGACTTGCTTTTTTACTTAATGGTAATTCGCCTTCTAAGCTGAATTTGAAATTTAAGTATTTTTTCTACATTTTTAACTTAATGACGCTATTTTGGTGAAGAACGTCTTCCTAACTTAAGACAAACTTAGGATTAACACTTAAAAGTGTTGCACAGCTAAGTGTCTACTTAAATATGCTGGTGAAACCAGTGTCCAGTGTCAGAGTTATGCTAATGCTAGCCTTCGAATAAAAGAGATATCCTAGACAACACCATCTGTGTCGATGGGAGACACATAGCTTTGCGATGACCTTTGGGTGCAGCATCAGTAGCATATATGAATATGCGAAGGTCTGATTTGAGACTGGCAGTCTCTATATCAGCAAGTCTGTGTGTGTGGCTGCGTGTGTGTGAGTCAATATGTCAATCATATCAAACCAGGATTGCTACGAATCAGTAGTGTTATTTTTATTCTTCCTTTGGAACCAACGAGCCCAATATAGGTGGCTTTAAAGTAGAATACCGCTTAAGTTGGTGCTAGGGGGCGTGAGAGGTGTTGCTTCCCATATTACTTCACATGAACAGACTCAATAAAACCGAGTCTGCTGCTTTATACTCTTAATTGTGTTTGTTGCTCCCAAAGGATCACCTTATCAGTATTTTTTAGTTTTATCATTGCTCAGTTTTAGAAAATGGTACGACAATAGGGTTAGAATGGTATTCGGTGCACCTTAGAATCTAACGGACTTTCTTTGCCACTGACTATTCTAAGCGGGTCCATATATTACGAACTATTACAAGTTTGTAGCGTCGCATATATTGCTTAATTTATGCTTTTCCTTTTGAGTGTTTTTAGTTTTAAATGCTTGATTTTGGTTGACTGTGCGCTGTGAATGCTACATTTCCTGCTCAACTTTTATACCTATTTTTGTAATGCTGTCATACTGAAATAAAACACCGTAAACACATGTAATGGTATCTCACACAATCACATTATACCTGCACCGAGATGACCAGTGCTAGATAATAGACGCAACTGGGGATCGAACCCAATACCCAGTACTAGTGTTACCCATAATAGACGCGATTGGGGATCGAACCCAATACCCTCATGCTGACGCTCTAATTCAAAGCCACGACCGTGTTTACAAATTGAAAATAATTTACTAGCGACAACACAACACGACTACGACGCTATGGTTATAATAAATATTACCCTCATGAACGTTCATAGGAGCAAATTAAATTACTGATGTACATGCTGATATTCAACTTACGTAATATCCTCCCCAGTCACGTTTGGTTCCAGTTCAAGGGTTACTTCCATCAGCTCTTGTTCCCATTGGGCTTGTTCACTCACTCCTATAACAGTTTCAGTCATCTTTGCATGTATTTGGCTGTTCAGATCCACAATTATTGTTTGACTCGCACCATGGGCAACTTTTATTTTAAATTCAGCTTTCCAAACTCCAAAATACTTGTCTGAAGTGCCATTTTCAACTTCAACTCTTGTCTGTACCGTGCTTCTGCCGACATCACTGTGTGTACATCCTGGTCCGCAAGGTCCTTTACCAAGACCCCATCCAGTTATTATAGCAAGATTAACCTGTAAATGTTTGATACATTGTTCTCAATTAATAATTTATAAATGATCAATATATCTCATACATGCGTATTTAAATTTGATTCATCAGGGTCCACGATCCAGTTTATAATCAAGAGTATGTCATTGGATGTACAATAAATTGCTGTGTTCTCATGGACATAAATGATGTGTGCTATGTTTACACATTACTAGTAATATTCTGTATCTACCGTTACTATAAACTTCGCAAAGCCGTTGCAAAATGTTATTATCCCTTATCTACTTATAAACGTAATTTAATAACTCTTCTGCGACAAGGACTATAACAACATGAGTTCTATCGTGACGTGATTATGACCAAGTATCTTACGAAGTTTGTAAATCACATCACCATAAAAGACAGGTGGTTGTGATAGTCCTTGTCGAAGAAGTTTTCCTGAACTTCTTTTATCTTTTAAAAAGCAGGTCAAGGTTACGATACTACAGTTTCGACGTATATGGTAACGGTAGCACTGATGCGGTAGCCTAACACTTATACAAATGTCCTCAACTCGACTACAAGCTACGTTGAGAAAGGTACACCCCATACGATGTTGATCGGGGAACATCCCTGTCTAAGTAGGGATAATTAACAATGTCAAAATTGAAAATTCCATTAAATATTTTGACTCTTATTTCCCAGTTTCAGTTGAGAGGTGCAAATCGAGAAAAGAACTGAAAGTATCAGCAATAGTAACCATGTTGCTTTGGTTTAAATTGATAATTACATTACTTTTATTTCCATTAGTAATGCAGACATTACAAATATACATTATACCGCGTGACTGCTTTGAAATACGTATATATACATATATATATATATATATATATATATATATATATATACCATTAACCATCGTAGAAAATGGCTGTCAAGTTTCAATGTAGCAATAAGATCCCAAGTTATTAAAGGCGTTGATGAGATCATCCTGGGTGAATAAATCAACATGATGATAATTAGATTTATTCCACAATGTATTGTGATCGTCAGAAAACAAGGATTACGTTTTTGGTTTTTCTTAAAAGTTCATAACAGAATAAAATGAAATGTATCTTCTGGTTTACTTAATATATTTGTTTTGTTTACCCTGTAGTCTTATGCCAGTTTCAACCGGTAAGACATTCTAATATTTATGGCATTAAACGAAACGGTATTTATTTTAAAGGGATGTTTCAGTGTTGTATACGTCGAAAAAAAAGTAGATATAAAATTCGAACAGGAATACCATTCAACACGAATAAAAACAAAACAAGATGGAAAAGGTATATGAAATTACAAAGTTTTGTCACATAAAAAGGTTGGCAATTGGGCTACCTCCTTGAAACGGCCTGTGGCATAAAAGCCGCTCGGTTTAAACCAGGTTCTAGGGTGCAGAAACCTCACGCTTACCCTAAGCGTTAATAGTCAATATAAAATACTATGAGAAGAGAAATCTGGAAATCGTCGATAAATACAAAAATATGTTGAAGTCTCGGTTTGAATGAGACTGTTCATGAACGGTAGAGAAAAGTGCTTGCTACCGTTCACGCCCGCTAAAATGCCAATAGTACAGAAATATGAGCCATCCCGAAGATAGTATGCATATGACGGTGAACATGGAACCTTCAAAGAGGTATTTTCACACCATTATGGGCCTGTGGTGTATGGTCCCAGTTGCTAACAAAACGCGTTGCCCTAAACGAGAAAACAATGGGCGAAATAACCAAAATGGAATCTAGCTGGGAGCAGAGGTTATGAAGCTTGCGTATCACAAGTAACAGTCATACAACTAAATTAAAAAGCAGGCAACATATCTTAAAGATTCACAACGAATATATACCAAACCTAAAACATCGATAAGCTTTAATTTCAGATCCAGACAAAGGAAAAACATGTATTCAAATTGTAAACATGATAGTACTTACTAATTGTTTTCCTGTTGTTGTGTTTGTAGAGATGGAGTAACTCATAGAGCCTCCGTTAAACTGACCATTACCATCTAGATACACTGCACCCACTAAAAGCAACAAGACGAAGAGTCCCACATTGCAACGCACGTGGAAACCGCCCTGCAACATTCTCTGAAAATATCGCATAAATGAGTATTTTCAATAGCGTCTTAACACAGCAAAATACAAAAACGCCATGAAGTGCATGTTATTTCAATGCTCACAGTACATCGTAATGACACCTTAACTAAAGTCGACAGTTACGTTTAATGTATATAGATACTTAAACTATATAAATGGAGAATGTTGGGTTTTGTCACTGTAAGATGAAATAATTCTGTTATTCAAGACAGAAAAAAAGAAGTTTTTTAACCAACGTTTATGCAGAACAAATATATTTTCGGCGACGTCAACGACTCAGTATGTTCAAAGTTCTATTTTTAACCCGGCATACATGACTTATTTCAATAAACTACGACTCGATATTTTAGTCAAGTGATTTTCAATCCAATGATATATACTTTTTATATCATGTATATCAACGTTCTGAAAAAACAACAACATTTTTTAAACATGTTAAAGAAGTTGAACAAGCGAACTGACAGTTCGAAATGACAACAATTCCTAAAATAATTAACATATTTTCCAAAGCTATGACTTATTTTCTTAGTTAGACCATTTAAACTAATGAGTTATATTTCACAGATTTGTTTCTAAAAGAAAAAGCAGTTGGGTGGGGTAATTTGAGTCTTGTTTGTAGGTTGGAAACCTCAAACAGTAATCGCATTCTAGGAATGGGAGGGTGTGTGTAGCACCCCTTCCACTCAATAATCTCACACAGTCGGGGACAACCAGACTTTGGTTTTGCAATGCCTCACCTGCAAAAAAAAGTAATAATAAAATAATAATAATAATAAAGGATCTTGTAAAGTATTATTTGACCTCTCCAAAAGTGTTGTGTCCGAAAAGTTTAATGTCACAGACTATAAAAGAAGACAATTGATATAAAAAAATAAGTAGCTGTGTTGTTCATTAAAAATGTTAACAAACACAAAAAGGTGCCTTACGTTAAATCCTAGATTCAAACTTCCATTGGTCCTTGTTTGTTTTATTATATAGCTATATACCATCATAAGTTTCGTCGTAAACACATACATGTTAACATACACCATAATATTGTAGCTGGTCGGTGACATTTCCTTTGATGAATGCAGAGCATTAACTCTCAGCTCGTTGGTTATTTAAACACCTCAATGGGCTACGCCCATCTCGGTGTTTAAATAAGCCATCTAGCTGAGACCAGACACTATCTATTACTTAGTGCATTCGGTTTACAAACGTGCGTGCCTCAACCGGAATTCGAATCCAGTACGTCTAGCGTACCATGCTAGCGGTAAACACTATCGATGACACGGGTTTGGCAATCGAATATACACCGGTAGTACAGCCAATTTAATGAACACCGTTGAGGTGGTCTGCCTCTACCACAAAAATAAATCGAAATTAATGTATGGCCTAACATGTGCTATAAATGACGTAAATCACCATTCAAACAAATAAACACGCTTAACAATGTATGGAATCCATTAGCGCAAGTGTGATGCTTTTATTAACAATATTGCTAAATTAACACAAAAAAAGAAATACTGAAGAATAAATATTTCAAATAATTATAGAGTATTTTGATAAAACTATTTTTTTATTAAATTA
>JAWPHD010005864.1:0-45000 GCA_037043455.1 Cyrtodaria siliqua | reverse complement strand
TAAAAATAAAAATAATAATAATAATAATAACAATATTAATAATAATAATAAAGTATGTAAAATCTAAGAAGAGGAAGAAGAAGAAGAAGAAGAAGAAGAAGAAGAAGAATACTAACTAAGTAATTTTAAGTAAGCGCCCAACGGAAGCGAAGATGTTAAACAATTTTTCTCCGGTAAAATGATTAAAATAAATCTCTCAACGACAATCTGGAACAAGAAGAAGAAGAAGAACGACAATCTGGAGAACAAGCCATTAGATTCATGTATCATGGACAGGTATATATAAATAGCGGTATAAGACTCTTCTGATAGACACCAATGGGTGTTGACTTAAAACCCTACGTTTATGTGCATGCGATTTCATGTGGGTGGGGAACACCGAACAGTCACGTGATACCTTAACAGACCCCTTGGCAAAGATTTGTTCACGTATGATCAGATTAGCTCACTAGATGAATCGGCTTTCATGCTTCCTTGTTGGTTAGAGATTAGATCATGGCGGGGATTTCTTTATTTATTTTTAATGGATGACAGAAGGGTAAGTGTGAGGTTTGGTGCACCCTAGAACCGGTTTAAACCCCCAGTGGCCTACTATGCCACTGACCGTTCCAAGGCGGTAGCCCTATTGTCAACCCTTTTGTGTTTGTGATGTCGTTTGCATTTAGTATTACATTTGCCTTCTCTTTTGTCTGTTTGCGTGTTTATTTCTGTGTTTTGTGGTTGACTGTTCTACTTGAATGCTACTTTCCCTGTCCGATATTTTTATATTTCTTTCCAACAGTACATTGACAAACAAATCAGTTACAGGATACGCCGAAATAAAGCCACTAATTAATTTAAATAAAAGTTTCGTTTTTGTGTATATTTATAAGTGCACGAGGATTTTGCACACAAATATACAGCGCAGTAAACGTGAGAATTAAAAATGGATGGAAATAGCGAAACAGTAGGCGTAAGTAGCGAACAAAGACGGCGAGTTATATGAACAATTAAGACACATAAAGAAAGAAAAGGCCGATTATTCAGCTAGCAACTATGATTCAAACGGTATGTCCCATATCTATAATGTCATGGTCTCAATCTCCTAGGCCACCACGGTTTTACCAAGACATTGACCTACACTTAAAAACCAAGAAATTGACCTACACTTAAAAGGGTTAACAAGGAATCAGTATATACACGAACTGCCTATAACATGTATAATGTGCGGCGGTTATTATGATAGGGTCAACGATTACAGAGTTAGGCTGGCAGATAGGGCTAAGGGGTTACCAGAGTGCCCAGATACTAAATTAGTGAATCGACGAAATTCCCCATGTGCCACAAAGATTGAGAAATACGCGCTCGATTGTTATGTGTTACAGATGTTCTTAGACGGCGACAGAACCAAGGATATACGCCAGCTACGAATACAACCATTAACGACTCAGTAATGAAAGAAAATACGTTACCCGACAAGTTCGTGGTTCCGGATATGTCGGCAACCTTAACGGGAATTCAGTCGGAATTAGCAAATATAACATTAAAGCAGAATAATGACTCAGAAATTATTCGCGAAATATTTTCCAAAATGAAACAAATTTCAGGTGCCCTACGCATAGTCCACGGGGTTATAAATAGCACGCTGTCAAAACTACTAGAAGCATCCGCGTTATCCAAACTAGACCAGATACAAGGCGACGTGTAAAATCTTATGTTGGCGGTTGACACAGTTAATAACAATTTAATGGCGGACGCCAACATTGTGAAAGACACAGAACGATTACGCTTATGGGCTACTGGTCAGCCATCTTTGAAAATAAAATAAAAATGGATGGGGTATGGTTAATTGAAATTTTCATCCAAATGGATATTATAGGCATGAACAATGTCAATGATATAATAGATGACAGTAATTCAACACTATTTATGTGAACATAATATCAGAAACAATATTTATTTGGCAGAAATGATTCCCTTTATATTCGAAAAGTTTCGTACAATTTTACTCAAACATGTTTTGTTTTTTATGTTAAATAAATTTGGCCCATAGAATTGTCCATTAAAAATGGCATACGAGACAACATTTCTAAAATAAATACGACATGTTATCACATCATCCAAATTTCAAAGTCAATCGTTGTAAAAAAAAAAGCTATTCTTTCAATGGCATGTACTTTCAAAATAATCTCAATACTATATTATGGTGGCACTGACGGGTTTTAATTGTCAGCCTATTATAAATGGCAACTATATTTTTGGAAGTATTAAACATAATTGAGTGACTGTTGTGAATAAAAACATGGCAAAACAAGAGTAATGTATTATTATATTCGAATAAAACAACAGTAACTAAATAATAACGTATGAATACGATCAAATTAGCTGTTTATCCGAATGTTTCACCATACCGCATGTTTCAATTTACAATTCACGTGCATGCTTTTTATGTGTATCATGTGTGTTTGTGTTGAAGGCACATGGCGTATAAAGAAAATCTTCATTTTTAACAATGGTGTACTTCGAATTTTGGATGTTTTAATAACATGGCTTACTTTATTCAGAAATGATGTTTCGTGTGCCATTTTTTGATAAATGGACAATTCTATGGACAAATTCATTTAACATAAAAACAAAACATCTTTGAGTAAAATTGTACAAAACTTTTCGAATATAAAGGACACTATTTCTGCCAAATAAATATTATTGTTTCTGATATTATGTTCACATCATAGTGTTGAATTATTGTCATCTATTATATCATTGACTTTCAATTAACCATACCCCATCCATTTTTATTTTCAAAGATGACCGACCAGTAGCCCATAAGCGTAATCGTTCTGTGTCTTTCACAATGTTGGCGTCCGCCATTAAATTAGTATTAATTGTGTCAACCGCCTACATAAGTGGGGAAAAATGCAACTACTGAAAATGTAACCACTAACATTAAACCACCATGTACTAGTCGTACATCTTCAGAAGCCAAACGTAATGACTCCGCCCCATCCCGACTGAAATCTATCAGAAACGAGCAAGGTAAATTTGACAATGACTCAACCATCCAATCATTGCACAAAGATGAACCCGAGCATGTGAATAGACAGATGGAAAATCAGTCGGTACGGGACGTATTTATTGCTGTGAAACGGAAGAAGATCATAACGAACCATGTCGGAAACATTGATCCAGATGTAGTTGAGAAAGACATTTACGAATATGTCAAAGACAGAAATGTACATGTTACAAACATTAGAATGTATCACGGGAAATATGGCTCCTCTGCGAGAATAAACATAGCAGAATATGATTCTGAAAAAGTTGAAGCTAGCGAGGTTTGGCCTAATGATATTGAGGTTAGAAGATGGATAAATAAGAGTGAGTGGGACAAAGAACTTAGCGAAAGAAGACAGGAAATTCAAAACAGACGGGCAAATAGACAACGCTACAGACGTCGATCATGGAACTGTGACGCAAACGACGACAGTGGTAATGGAACAGAAATAAATTACGAGATAGATGACAGAAAATATCACTATGCCAACTACAGAGACGACCAATACGAACGGAGAGACACGGACAGGTACATGGGGTGGGACAATGACAGGGGCAGAGATGGGTGGTCAGATATCGACAATTAGCATTAGCGGAGGCCTTCTAGCTTGCACAATTATTGTAATATGGTTTTAAATATACTTTGTTGGAATGTTAGAGGCATTATGTCGTCGGCGTACCCGCTGTCCAACTTATTACATAACCAGAATATTGACATAGCTTTTATAACCGAACATAAATTGTTCGTGCGCTCAATTTCATTTCTAAATGGTATCCACCCTGACCTTTTGACTTATTCTACAGTGAATCAATCTGATAACCCAACATTCGACGCCAACATACATGTTTAGCGTATATATGCCATCAGAAAACATCATAGAGCATTATAGAGACTGTTTTAGCGATCTACAAGCTCTGTCGTCGTTTTACTCAACTCAAGGTGACGTCATTATAACAGGAGATTTCAATGGGCAATTACTAGGCAGTAACGGTACCATACCAGACACCGGTTGTACAGTGAAATCAAAGATTATTTCTAATTTTGTAACGGCAAATGGGTTGCTCTCTGTTAATGAGATGAACATAACAACAGGCCCAAAGTACTCTTTGTCGAGATATGTTCAGAAATTATTGAGAATGGTACTACATACACCGAAGCAAATATAGCTAACGGGTTTGGTCAATTCTTCAAAGATTATTTTGTGCTCGTCGATAACAAGGAGGAACCGCTGTACAAAAAATAAATTCTAAGCTTCGTCAACACAATACAAAACAAATGGGAGAATGCCGATATATTATTGAATCTCAAGTAACAAGGTCAAATATTTCGAATATTACTAAGCAACTAATGAAAAGAAAAAGTTATGAAATATATATTAAACGTATTAAATGAATATGTAATATATGGAGGAATGCATCTAAATACATCGATAGATATATTGTTCAACATAATTATGTTGTACGAATGCATCCTAATACCATAGAAAAACAATATTCTCGTCCTGATATATAAAGGGAATGGCAAGAATAAATCTGACCCAAGTAGTTATAGACCGGTCGAGCTCTTATCATGTTTTAACAAAATGTTTAAAAAACTGTTCCTAGAAAGGTTCAATACTTTCTTGGAGTCAAAAGGTACTAGATTTCAATGCCATGAATAATTTCTAGAAGGTTTAAGCTGTATAACTACGTCTTTCAATCTCCAAGATACTATGTTTTACCAACTCGAACAGAAAAGTAAGGTTAACATAGCGTTCCTCGATATAACTGGGTGTGTCACGATGGGCGTCTAGCCAAAATAGGCGACTTAGGAATTGTAGCTCTGGCGTAACTTAAAGGAAGCGTATTCTTACCTTAAATGTGTGGTACGAATACACGGAATGACGTCAGATCCGCCTGACATCCAACGTGGAGTTCGTCAGGGAGGGGTTATCTCTACATTTCTCTATCTCGTTTACGCCGACGAATTACTACAAACGTTGGAAAATTAAAAGTGGGACCCCAACATTCGCAGATGATATAAGTCTTATAGCACTTACCCCGGTAGGTCTGCAACATTTGCTTGACATTGTTTACATATATTCCCAAAAATGGAAGTTTACCATAAGCGTAAACAAATCACTTATTATGAAATACCCTTTTAAAATTACAGATGATGCACTAGCAATGATATTTGGAAATGCGACCATAGAACAAGCAGCCAATATAACTCATCTAGGAATAAGACAAGACTCAAATAAGTTAACAAAAAAATAATAATAACAGAGCAATACCAAAAGGCCAGAAATTCGTTTTTCGCTATGATAGGGCATGGAGTTCGTCCTCTGGGCCTAAACCCATTGACTTTAGCAAATTTATACAGGAAAATCACCATACCAACCGCACTTTATGGCTGCGAATTATGGAATAATATGGCAAAATCAGACGTCGATATGTTAATTAGGTTACAACATTTTATTGTAAAAAAGATTCAGGAATTTCATGTATTTTACAAATACGAGTGATAACCAACACGGTTTTATTCCTGATATAGGCAAATTGTTAGATACATGTACATGTGATTTGCAAGGCATGTTAATAATGAAGATAATAAGTGCTTGGAAGTGGCATTGGTTTCTGCTTTGTGGCCTAATAAAAATAATCCAACTAGGATATCTAGTTATAACAAACACATGGGTAAGTTGAATATGGATGGTATTGATTTTCCCACTCCAATTTCTCAAATAACCAAAGTAGAAAAACAAAATAATCTTGCTATTAATGTTTATGGATATACCATAACAGGAAAAAATAAAAGGTATCTGTTTTTCCATATAAAATATCAGAACAACCAAAAGATATTGAACGAATTAATTTGATTTTAATATCTGAAGACACTGAGGTTGAATCAGAGAACGAAGACGATCCAAATAATGAAGAAGGAATTATAGATGACAACTATAACTCTGATGATTATTCCAACGAACCAAAAAAATTAACAACAAAATATCACTATTGCTGGTTTAAAAATCTGAATAGACTACTCTGGGATCAAAACAAACACCATGCTCAAACTTACTTCTGCCATCGTTGCCTTCATGGCTATTCTGGAAAAGGACTACTTACCAAACACAAAGAAGACTGTGATGGTATCAACAAAAATTCTTGCAGAATAGAAATGCCGCAAGAAGGTAAAAATACTGTAAAATTTAAAAACCATCAAAATCAGATGCCTGTGCCTTATGCAATATATGCTGATTTTGAGAGTATAATCAAACCGCAATCAATCAAATTTGGAAAGAAATCTGAAATTACAAATGTACACGAAGCTTGTGGTTTTGGATACCAGGTTGTCAGATATGATGGCAAAGCTGAAGAACCTGTTATTTACAGAGGTGAAGATGTTGTTGAAAAGTTTTTAAATCACTTAGAATGTGAGAAGAGCAGCATTAATAATATATTTGCTCACCCAAAACCATTAATCATGACGCAGCAAAATGAGAAAGATCATGAAAAAGCAACACACTGCTGGATATGCGAGAATGAAATAGGTAGGAAATGTGGCAAAACTGAAAAGTAAGAGACCACTGTAATTTTACAGGAGAATACAGAGGTGCAGCACATAAAAACTGTAACCTGAAATTGAAAATAAAACCAAATAAAACAATCATTCCTATTGTATTTCACAACCTCAAAGGATATGATAGTCATCTTATAATGCAAAAAATACATAAAATGACAGGTAATATTACATGCATTCCAAACAACGCTGAAAAGTATATTTCATTTAGCGCCGGACAACTTAGATTTTTGAATAGCTTTCAGTTTATGGCTTCGTCTTTGGAAAAACTGGTTGATGCAACAGGCACATCTGATTTTGAAATTACCAAAAATCAGTTTAGACAAACAAATTTACCCCTGCGGAAAGGTATTTACCCGCATAAATATATGGACAGTGTGGAAAGATTTAAGGAAACGAAATTACCGCCTATAGAAAAGTTTTACAATGAAAGTATAAAGCTCAAAGAAAAAGATTACGAAGATTATGAATATGCTCAAAAACTATGGAAAGAGTTTAACTGTAAAACTCTTGGAGACTATTATGATTTATATCTAAAACCTGAACTTTTACGAAAAGGTGTTTATCCATACGAATATATGGACAGTATGGAAAGATTTAAGGAAACGCAATTACCGCCTATAGAAAAGTTTTACAGTAGTCTCTCAGATGAAAGTATAAGTCCCAAAGATTACGAATACGCTCAAAAAATATGGAAAGAGTTTAACTGTAAAACTCTTGGAGACTATCATGATTTATATCTAAAAACTGATGTAACTCTGTTAGCAGATGTGTTTCAAACTTTTAGAAAAACATGTATGAGTGCATACAAACTTGATGCTTTACATTACTATACAGCACCTGGATTATCTTGGGATGCTTTACTCAAATATTCAAAAATAGAATTAGAACTTTTGACAGACACTGACATGCACTTGTTTGTAGAAAAAGACATGCGAGGTGGTATAAGTATGGTATCAAAACGATATGCCAAAGCAAACAATTTACATGTAGCTGATTATAACCCTAACGAGGAATACAACTTCTTAATATATCTGGATACAAATAATCTTTATGGGTGGGCAATGAGTCAGCCGCTTCCATGTTCTGGCTTTAAGTGGGTGGAAACAGAAACGTTGCCAAAGCCAAAAGAAGGAAAAGGATATTTTTTAGAAGTTGATTTGGAATATCCTAAAGAACTTCATGAATCTCATAATGACTATCCACTTGCACCGGAAAGATTAGCAGTAAAAAAAGAATGGTTGTCTGAATACCAGACAGATTTGTTAGAAAATAATAGCATGATAACTACAGAACAACTAGTTCCCAATCTTAGGGACAAAGAAAAATATGTGATACATTACAAAAACCTGCAACTGTATTTATCTTTGGGCATGAAACTAAAGAAAATACACAGAGTATTAGAATTCAATGAAGAACCATGGATGGCATCATACATAAACCTAAACACAGAACTCAGAAAAAAAGCTAAATCAAAATTTGAAACAGATTTTTACAAACTTATGAACAACTCTGTGTTTGGCAAAACAATGGAAAATCTACGCAAACGGACTGATATAAAACTAGTCAGAACTGACGGCTCCGAAAATGAAAAGATAAGAAAAATAATAGCCAAACCCAACTTTAACAGGCGTATAAAATTTTCAGATGAATTGTCAGCAATACATGTAAACAAAACGAAATTAACATTAAACAAACCAATTTATGTTGGAATGTCAGTATTGGATTTATCAAAGTATATGATGTATGATTGGTATTATAATACCCTAAAGAAAAGGTACGGAGATGACTGTACTTTATTATACACAGACACTGACAGCTTGCTGGTAGAAATCAAAACAAAAGATGCGTACAAAGACATGGTTGAAATGAAAGATGAGTATGATCTAAGTAATTATCCTGAAAATCACCCAATGCGTGATGATACAAACAATAAAGTATTGGGTAAAATGAAAGACGAATGTGCTGGTGTTGCTATAGCTGAGTATGTTGGATTAAGACCCAAACTATATTCTATTTTGAGAGCGGATGAGCATATTATTAAGAAAGCAAAGGGTGTAAAAAAATATGTAGTCAAAAAACACATAAACTTTGAAAACTACAAGGATGAAAAAATACACCCATAAAATGAATATGATACGATCAATAAAGCATCAGATATTTGGCGTAACAGTAAACAAATCTACATTATCACCATTTTACTCAAAAAGATATATACGAAAAGATGGAATTACAACTGATGCACATGGTTTCTATAAAAACTTATGAATTTGGGTATCAGCAGGAACAATAAGTAATTCTTTTTTGACAAATCCTCTCTGTGGCGCTGGTAATTTCAAATAATAAACTCTTATACCTTGCGTCACCATATAACTTTTAATCTTGTGAATATCTACACTCCACATTGGATCAGTTGCTCTGCGTATTCCACCTTCTTGTTCCCCGGGTTGATATAAATATCTTACACTTGCATTCATACAGATAGGATCATCTTTTAACAGGAGGGGGCTTTTTTGTCTCCGCATTTATGGCTTTAACAACTTCTGGTAATCTCTTTACCCATTCTCTATTACGTTTTTGCGAATCTATTTCCTTAGCATACTGATAGCCAAACAATCTTTCAGCTAATGTTCTGTTAAATCTTTTCACTAAAGCTTGGTCTCTGTGTATTTCTGTTCTGCATCGTCTGATATTTACTTTGTGTTTTGCCATCAACTGTGATACTGCACCCATACATTCTCTGCCTGGATCCACTTGTAATAACTTTGGATATTTCAAATGCCGACTGTATATTTTCTCAAATGCTTTAGCAACTTCTTTGCTATCCTTGGAAGTCAGTGGCTCTGCTTCTTTGTATCTACTCGCAATATCAACCACAGTCAATGCATATTTATATGTCTTGCGGCCACGACCAACCCCAAAAGTATCATGCGGTAAAAATAACAAATCAGCTTGATGCACTCCATTCTTAGCAGAAACATCAAACCTGGGTCTAATTATTTTCTTTGGCGCAGGTAAATAAATCTGCCACACAGCCTGTTTCTTTAAAAATTCTAATGCCTTTTTTTCACTAACAACAGCCTCTTTTGCCAATTTATTTACTGCTGAGTAACCTTTCCAAAATCCTTTTGGGCTGTAATAAATCTTTTCCATTTTTTCTACTAAAGATTAAACTTTATATAACTATAAAAAAATGGATATCACAACTGCACAATTTGATGAACTGCTTGAAGAGCAATATCAAAATAGCACAAAGAAATGGACAGACTTGGAAATAGATAAAATATACACAATTACAGATACAAAAATAGTGGATACTGAATATGGTCCCTCCATGGTATTGACATTATTAGACAACGGTGAAGTATGGGCGCCTGATCATCTCAAAAATAAATTAGAGAAGAGTGCTAAACCACCATATTATATGCGACCACTTGGATTGAAACCATGTAAAAACAACAAAAAAATAGGTATCACGCATATGACTTAGTCTTTTCAAAGTAAACATACTTAGTCATTCCAAATCTAAAGTAATTATAGTTTTAAACTATTTTTTTTATGAACTCAATTTATACGCCACAAATCCAGTTGCAGCCATGCCCACCACAATACACGTAATTTCTCTATTCTGTTGATCCGGGGATGGTGTATACAAATCACTCAACTTGGGCTCCGGTTCTAAAAGCAAATGTTTGCCAGTTATATAATAATACTGCTTCATAGCTTGGTCTACATCATCAAAAGTCTGCTCTGCATGATGCTCTTTTTGCAGTTGCTTATTAATAAAATCTCATAGCTTGGTCTACATCATCAAAAGTCTGCTCTGCATGATGCTCTTTTTGCAGTTGCTTATTAATAAAATCTAATCTCTCTGTTCTTTTTTTATTCCACTCCGCTTGTGCTGCGTTTAATTGTTCCACTGCTTTGTCATGCCTTTGTCTTTCCTCATCTGAATGACTTCCCATTTTTGAAAAGAAATAATTTGAACCGCTAAATGCATTTGTTAATGCGCCACCTATCATCATTGCTACTGCACTTGCCATTTTTTTTATATATATATTTTTAAAATTATTTCATAATATCTGCAGGAATAATACCTTGCTTAATCAGCATATTCTTTGTAGCCATTGCTAACATTATATCCACAGACAGCATCCCAACATCTACCATATTAAAATCCACTTTAGGGGCTGGTCTTTTTAGTAGTTTTCTGCCAATCTCAGAATATCCAACTGTTAAAAGTGTTTCCACTCCAGCGTGATACATCATATTTACAATTTGTTTTCCGTCAATACTTGCTGCCATTTTTTTTTTATATGATTATTTTTTTAAAATAAATTATTAAAAATCAAACAGGTCTTTTGGTGCAACATGAACAGGTTGCACAGCTACAGGTTGCGTAGCAGATTTCTTGTTATAAATATACAAACCCAACCCAGTAATGCCTAATAAAACCAGACACGGTGGAATATAATTTTTGTATACGTTTATTTTGATTTTTTTTGTTTCTTCTTCACCTATTGTTATTTTTGTTATTTCATCTTGCTTTGCAGCATTTTGATTTGTAGCATCTTGCTTTGCAGCATATTGGAGCAAACGCTTTGCCTTTCTTGCTGCTGCTCCTTTTTTCCCAGCCTCTATTCGTTTTGGATTTTTTACTTTTTGTTGTTTAATAGGTTGTGTAACAACAGGTATAACTTCACTCTCTTGGTTCTCCATTTATATTATCTATATTTTTATTTTTATTAAAATCAATATGTCTAACAGTTGTCAGTATTGCTGTAAATGGTGCTAAGCACATTCCATACCTATAATACAACTCACAACAAGCACTTGTCAAAGCATGATTAATAAATGGATCTTCCTCCAAATCTTCTATCAGCTTTGGTGGACTGGTTACTTTAAAATATTTTGATACTCCCATAACATACAAGTTAATAAAATAATTGCCTAAAGTCTTGGTCATGCTTGCCCCAAGCCTTGCTTCATATCTGCAGTAAAGTTTGTTAATTTCATCCGGGGACATGCCATCTATACTCGTGAGTTGTATGTCTTTACCCAATTATTGACGACTACCGCCGCCAGCCACTATGGCTGATAATCTTTCTTTTTTTGTTTCTTGTTGCTTTGATTCATCACGTTCCGTAAAACCTTCCGATATATCTTGTAATAGTTCTTCCGCATTCATTTTTATATTAATAATCTTATTTTTTATCTTGAAATAAATATAAAATACAAAACAACCAGCTGCGATATTTATGCAACTAGTTATGGTTAGTATTGTTAATAGCATTGTTATTAACATTGCTATTTTTTTATTAGCATTGTTAATTTGCTGCAAGCATTGCTATTAACATTGCTACTTTGCTATGAGCAATGCTACTTTGCTATGAGCAATGCTATAAGCATTACTATATTTTTTGATATTTCCATTATATTTTCATGTGAGTATTGCTACTTTGCTGTTAGTATTACTATTAGCAACAAAGCATTGCTGTTAAAAAGTATTCAACCCAATAACCAGTTGGTTGGTCAGTCCTCAAAATTAACTTGGAATATTTAGTCTTAGCTAAAGCTTTTCTTATTCTGGTTCTCTCATTCAGCTTCGGAATAACATCATTCTCTCTCAAACAATTTTCATAACTATCTCTGTCCTTGGTGTAAAACATACACAACCATTTTGCTTTCTCCCTTAAATCTTTCAATACAGAATTATATCTCTTATTTGTCTGGCCAATTCAACATCACTAACCGTATCAAATTCCAAGCAGATATTTTTTATTACATAAGATGCATCAGCATCACTGCTTTTGATAACTTTGTTATAATCGTTAAACGTTAATTCATATTCTAACCTATCACCAAGCCCCGCTTGATAAAATGGCATATGACTTTCTAACATTTCAAAGTCCAGTGGAATGCAAAATCTATTTTCATAAGCTGCTGCTATAGCTTCATCTTCGGTGTCTGAGGATTTATCTCCCGCACCAACTCTATCTTTTAGCATGTTTGCTTTACCAATACCTTGGTAAACTGTGTTTAATCGTTCGGTAGGGCTTTTCCATAAATCTACATAACAATGATATATATCACTGTCATCTATTGACATGACTTCATTGCCACTTATTCTTATTGTCATTTTTTTCACAATTGCTCTACCCAGATTCTGGTATAGAGTAGTGTTGGGGTCTGTTCTGCTTTTAAGTTCTATTTCAAAGGCAAGACGAACAGTACGAGGAACTATTACATCATTAGTACTTACATAAGTACTTACTTAGATTTGGAAATCTCACAAGTAGTTCCTGGTTTTGATCTATTGTTGATGGATTATTAGTTATTACTACACTTGTGCGGATGCCCTTGGCACCATGAGGTTCTCTTAGTTTTCTATGAGGGCTGAGTTTGTTTCCGTAAGCTGACATTGTTTTTATTTTTTAAATATATTTTTTAAAATTAAATAAAATAAACAATGGCTGAAGGAGGATTCGAATATGACAATCCTACGTTTGATCCAGATGATTATGATGAATATTATGATGATAATTTACCAATGGTGCCTGATGAGCCTGTTCTAAGAAGTCTTCTTAATCAAAGCGACCATATTGCTGACCTTAGGGGAGAGCTGGCAGAAGCCACACTTAAAATATACAAAAAAAATCTTGTATAATCCTTTTATAATGAAATAGAAAAACGATATAAGATGGCACCGGACAAAATGGATTATGACCAGTTTAAAGTATCAGCTAATGGCAAAACATTATACTGGGATGTTGGTGATAAAAAAATAAGAATAACTGCCGAGCGAGGTTCTTTTACATTTCTTGCTCTTGGTTCTTTGGCAAATGAATACAACAGGGTTAAAGGCTCTGGGGGAACAAGGGCGGTAAGACAATTTTTAAATTTACCGGAGTATGACAGTAAAACAAAAGTATCACAGGAAACTCGACAAAAGTTGGAGAGCACAAGAAACGATTTACCAGATAATGTGAATGATATTCCATTACAAGATCTTTCACATGTTGCTAATGACACAGCACAGTCAATGGAAAGTGCTCTCCATGACTGGGATGTGATTGAGCGTCCTGATGCTGAAACACAAACAAATATAGACAAGCTTGAAATGGATGGAATAGTAAAAGCGATGACAACTGTCAAGGAAGAACTCACCAATAACGTGGCAAAACTCACACAACTTGATAAAGACATAACAAGAGAAAAACAAAAGTTAGAACAAGCTAAGACTGACGATGATGAATTCCAGATAAAAAGAATTAGCGATCGCACCAAAGACCTTGAAGTTGAAAGAGGTGCAAGGATGGATGCTATCAATGAGAACATAAAAGCTTTTCGTAACCAAGTAAGCAGAATAAACAAAATGTTAAACGAGGATACAACTCTTGGTGAGAGAATAAAAACCTTGTTTAGGGAGCAAGGTATTACTATTGTTAGTATTTTAACTGCATTTGGTATGATTATTGGGGTTTTAGTTGAGGCCATTATTCCTACAACGGGAGGAGGGACTGCACCTGTTCCAACTCCAAAACCTGATTCATCAAGTATCAAGGATTGGATAAAAAACCAACTACTTAATCTTGGTAAATTTCTTGCCAACCCAGCTGGTAAAGCTGCTGCAGCACTTCCAGGTGTTATTGGTGCAATAGTATCATGGCTTTTATCTGCAACAGGTAATGTTATTAATTGGCTTGGTAACAATCTATGGGCTTTGCTTGTGTTTGTTTCCGGGTTGTTGTATGTGGCAGCCAAAGAGTGGTTTAAATCTCGTAGATAAGTAATGCAGCAAGACCTATTACTATGGTACCAACAATTATAGTTGTTTTGTTATCTTCGTGTTCAATCGCTATTTTTTGCATTTCTGGTGGGTTATGTTCCACAGTTTTATGTATTGATTTATCAAAGTCAGAATGTTCCGGTAAAAATTTCTTTGTTGTGGTGCCTTGAAAAGGTTGAATAATTTTTGGTGGCACTGGTTTTACATTTACATCATTATTCAATCCTAATGCTTGTGCATCGGTTGCTATTACAATTTCATTATTGTAGTCTTGTATTGTTCCGATTCTTAATTCCATGTCACTCGGAGACATGTACAATCCACTTCCATAAACAAAATTTACTTTACTTCTTGCATATTTTAAGGTGGTTTCATATCTTGAAATTTGACTGGGCAAGTCGATGGGGCTATTTATTGCGTCCTCTACATTTGCTAAAAAAATGTCTGTGCATCAAATGCCGTTCCAGTTCCAAGTATATCTGTTCTTGTTTGTGATTGTGAGCCAAGGATTGCCCAGCATTATGTTCTTATGCTGTCATTGATTCTTTCTACTCCAGCTCTTGTAAGTCCAGATGAACAATCTAGTATAAAAGTAGACCAGCTGTTGTCAGCCTCAAATCCTTGTGCAATGTAATCAATGTGATATGTTTTATCACTCTCATAGACTGTAAAACTCATCGTTTTGTTGTCGTATACAGTATTTATCAAAGGATGATAACCAATATTTGTCCGGTAATTATAAATTGTTCCTAGACCGTCATTATAGCTTTGTTTCTGTCTCCAGTCGGAATTTAAGTCAACGTTAAACTCCTTGCATATTCCCTCGTATGCGTTTCGGTTACATGTTTTATTAAACGCATTCCAATTTGAGTCTTGCGGCATTGCTACACTCATCTCAAATAATATTCTTCTGACTTGGTAGTAGACATGAAATCGAAATAACGAACCAACCAGGGCATCAGCTTTTAGATGGTTGTTGAGATCAATGCCACATCCAGTTGTCGCACACCAAATAGCAAAATTCAACTGATTCTGCCAAAATAACATCCAATCTGTTCCCCAGCTTTGGACTATAGCATCTGATTTAACATATGGGAGTTTGTATTTTTCAAAGACATTTGGAAATAATGCTTTAAAGCCTTTACCGTCTAATGTAATGACTATGTTTTGATTTATTATATCTATCACTTTCTTGCTAAAAGTATTTGAATATTGAGCATCCGGGTTATATTTGAATTCTTTAGAAATCATTTTTATTTGTGTTTATATATATATATATTAAAAAAAATGTTTCATACAATTTCAAACATAGACAACTCTATTAATTTACAACAGTATATCGATAATAGAGATGGAACTAAGCGCGTTGGATTAAAAAGTTTTACATACACTATCGGTTGGTATAATATTAATGGTGAAAACGTAAAGACAAAAAAACCAGCTAAAATAGAACATTTACCAGATGGACTCTATAACTTTGAAGACTTGATAAGAGGTTTTAAAATTCTAAATGAAAAGATTAACCTGAACATTATTGTCCAAAGTGCTACAGCCTTTTTAGATACGCCAATAGAGACACGAATGTCAAGCGGTCTTTCAAAAATGCTGGGATTCGAGGACAGAAAATGGTTAAAAGGTATTCGTTTCGGAAATTACCCAGTTGATTTAGCTCCTTATAAACAGCTATATGTTCATCTGAAACAAGTTAATATGAGTAGTAATTATTTCAATGGTGCACCAAGCACTATTATAGGTGTTGTACTTGTAGTAAATAAGCAGTTTGGAGATATAGTATATACAAGTTTTTATCCTGAATATCACTGTCTTACAAATGATGCAATTACTGAATTGAAAATAGAAGTCAGAGATGAGTATGGCAACAAGATAAATAATCACGGTTTGCCTATGAGTTGTGTTTTAGAAATTATTTAAAAAATATATTTTCATAAAAAAAACAATGAGTATATTTGGACCAACAAGACCTAAAAAAGAACAGGAGACTTGGAGGCTTTGATAGATATTGTTTCAGATTTACATAGGCAAGTTTTGCCTTTTGTTGACCAGTTTAATCATTTGAGAGATAGAGTTGATAATCTTAAATATGGGATTATAACAATATTTGCGGAGGCTAAGGGCCCGCTTGTGTTAAATAGAATACTCTCATTTGGTAACGGCGGGCAGAATCAAATGTGGGGCATGTAATGACACGCCGTGAACGGATTATGGGAATAGGTTTAGCAAGTGACCGATTAGTTGGTGACGTAAATGTAATAGTTTCTGTCAATGGTGTTGAACAACCAAATTATGGCATAACGCTTCACATCATCCCACGCAATCATGATAACTTTGATAAACCTTTAGAGATTGGTGCTGGTTCTGTTGTTAACTTTGTATGCAAGGTTGCTAACGCTACCGCTGTAAATACGGTGGCATTATTATTAATTGAATTAATTTAATTTTTTATTTATTAATAAAAAAATGCCGAAGCAACCAACAGCACCAAGTTTATATCCTGAGTTGCCAGTAGAAGACGGACAAAATTATAGATTACAAAAGATTTCAGAGATTGAACAAAAGTTAATTACAGAGCGAGATATACGTCAGTCACTTTATAAAAAATATAAACGTGGTATTAATATTACAGATGGAATTGACACTACCTTAATATCTGCAGGTGTAATTATGGCTGGGATTGGATTTGTTGTTCCAGTTTTGTTACCTTTAGAAATAGCAGCAATAGCATGTGGAGCTACAGGTGTTTGTATTAATTTTATCAGACGCAAGCTTAATGCAAAAGCTCAAAAACATCATGAAATAAAAACTTTGGCAGAGTCTAAGTCAAATAGTATAAAGCAGTTAATATCAAAAGCGTTGAGTGATGCACAAATATCTGAGCAAGAGTTCAAGTTGATTTTAGATGAACTGGAAAGATACTATAATTAGAAACAGGACATCAAACAAAAGAAACTTGAAATTAGTGAAGTTCAAAAAAAAGAACTAGTGGAGCAGGGAAGAAAGGAAGCAATGGCAACCTTACAAAAAAGTCTAAAAAGTGTGTGATTTATTGTTTTAGTAGTGTGTTTGAGTATGATCCACCACCTTTGTATTCAAGGTCAGAACATTGTTAATTGAATGTAATTTTGATAACTTATAAAAAAAAATAAACTTGAAATCTTCACTACCCCTATTTTAAAAAAGTTTTAATAAATCAAGTAAATCACCATGATTTATTATATATGTATTTTGGGGCGTTTCTGTTGTAATTTGAGGCGAAACAGAGTGAGACGGAAATTACAACAGAAACCCCAAAATACATATATATATCAACTTCTTCGTCTGTATCTGATTTTTCATAATTAAGTTTTTCAGATATTGAAATCAGAGTTAAACAATTAGGACTTAATCATGTTTATAAAATGTGCAATACAATATGTCCATCGTATCTACAAGAAAACTTTGTTAAAATCTCTGATTCACATATAGATGTAACATTAGGGGTAGCCAGTCAAATTATCATGTTCATGTTGTCAACAGTTTTAGCTTTACTACAATGGTATCTGGAACTGGAATATAACTTGCATGCTACTATAAATATATAACACATGCATAAAGGACGTAACGTTGTTTATTAAACAGTATGGAGGTTGCAGAAAAATCCTCTTGTATAACTTATAATAAATGTTTAATTTAAGTTTGTAATATTCAATAATGATGATCATTCTATATGTGATAGATCATTTCTAATTTGAAATGGAAAACAAAACGGCATGCGCCTAGGCTTTTGGGGATGGCGGGGGCAGCTTACTGTTTCAGTTATTTGTGATTCTGATGACACGGCTGTAGCAGTAGGTCCAGGATCAATTACATGTGTTGTTATTTTAACCCTTCAACGTTTAACTTTCATATTTTCTATCTTAACTCTTTTAGAATGACTTAGTAAATAGCATATGCAACGTGTTTTTTAATATACTACTGTACTTTGACGAGATCGTAACCTGTCACATGTGATACTCTTATATTATTAATTTGATTATTAAGCTATTACTCTTGCAATATAACTCGTTATTACTTAACTGCCAAAGTCTTGACCCTTGAAATTTTAGGTTAAATATCATGGACACTATTGGAAAAAAAGTTGTAAAACTTTATAGGTCATCCAGTGAGTATATTATATATAGTCATTATATACTCAACAAAAAATAAAAGTATCCACTCTCTTTTCCTGCAACATTTGAGACTGTAAGAAAGAACTAACAATTGTAGCATGATTTTCTTTTAATAACATCTTTGTTTGATGTTCACCCAAAATTTCATCGAAATATACCGAATGCTTAAAAAATAAATCAAACTTTAAAAATATAGGCGTGAAAACGAAATTAACAAAACTTAAAAAATGTAAAGATTAACGACAATAGCAAGATTTAGCAGTCTAAGTCTATTCAAATGCACAGATTTTTTTTCAAAACCTCGCTGATGTCTCATGTGTCCACCGTTACACAGAATAAACTCAAAAATGCGACGTCACATGCTACTGACGTACATCGAGCATATTTGGGACGTCGTGTACGTCAGGACCTTGCAGCAGTACTTGTCCGCGAATGGAACGCATTAGCTCTAGAATTCGTCAGTCGTTACTTCAGAAGCATGCGACGTCGCATTCTTGCGTGTAGTCGGTGTAACGACACATGAGATATTAGCGAGGTTTTGAATATTTTCTGTGTATTTAAATCGACTTAGACTACTCAATCTGTGCTATTGTCGTTACCTTTACATTTGTAAAGTTTTGTTAATTTTGTTTTCACACCTATGTTTTTAAACTGTGATTTATTTTTTTATTTATTCGGTATATTTCGATGAAATTTTGTGTGAACATCAAACAAAGAAGTTATTAAAAGAAAATCATGTTACAATTGTTAGCTCTTTCTTACTGTTTCAAATTTTGCAGGAAAACAAAGTGGATACTTTTTATTTTTGATGAGTATATATATATTTTATCAAACATTTTTAATTGAAATTATATTCATCGAAGTTTGATAACATGTATATGCTTTCGACAATTTTAACCGCTGAATAATGAAGCAAAATTAAGTTAGCTTAGACCAAGCTGCATTTAATTGAAATGTAGTATGCACTAACTTAGGTAACCACATGTTATATTCTGTGATATATCTATTTAAATCATGTTTTATTTGTAAAATGATCAAATATTGTTACAAAACATTCTTTAATCTAGAATGTTCCATTTTGGTATATAAAGATGGCCTTAGTAAACCCTGAGAGGTATCTGGTTCATTATATTAATTGAGAATTTACAAAATATTGGATGCTGTGAACATGGTGAATTAAAACATATTGTGAGAGGGTAAATTAGTGTGCTCATCTATAATATAAGTGACAGCGGATTATTTGGACAATTATACTATTGTGAATTAATAAACAAGGAGGGATTTGAAGTGAAATAGGACTAAAGGAACACTTGACTATTTTGATTAAAGGGACATTTGCCAATCAATTTTATTATCTTATCTGTAAGTGAATATTTCTCCTTGTAGTATACGAATACATTTGTTCATAATAAAAACAGTTGTTGCTGATTTTACTTCCTTTCTTGTTACATTTTACCTGTAACATATGTTATGCTTGCATTGCATTGTATATGACTTATGTTTATTAGACCTGAAAATCCTTAAATTTCTTTGGCTAAGCTTACAGGCTTATCGAGAATAGTATAAAAACGTTGAAAAAAGCGTCAGTTATTCTAATATTTAAGGTAGTTCGTTTACAACAGGTTGAAACAGACTTGATACACCACTTGTCATTGTACCATTGTGCGCATTATACACTGTTATCAGTCGTTTTCTTCTATCCGCTGATGAGCCCCGTGTGGTTCCGGGGCCCCGTTTGGTTACGGGGCAAAGAATAGGGCCACTGCAGATCCCGTTGGAGGGGAAGGCAGAGGGGTAGAATCCCCACCCCCCAAATTCATGTTCATTTTATCATTTTTTGTTCATGCTCATGAAGGGTCTTCATCATGACCCCTGCATTGTTTCCGGTGCCATCTCGCTCATATCACTAGAGCAGTGGCAGAACAACTTTAACGTGGCTCCAGCGTAAATGGAGTGTCTATAATAGAATTTGCAGCAACTCTGCAGTTCATGGTGAGAATGTTTTAGGCCCGTTCTCCATATTTTATCTCGATGTACATGGAGGATGAGCCTGGCATGTTCATTCCTGTTAGGCGCCATATAACCTTTCATGTGTTGGTGCGCCTTAAAACCCAAGTTTAACTATCCGCTAATGAAATCTTAGATCAATTGTAATTTCCTGATGGAAAAAGACCTGGTAAGACCGGTAACTTTACGCGCAAGATCATATTGAAATGTTCTAGTGAATCATTTTATAAACAGTACATCCATCCCACACATTAAACAGTCCTTATAAAGAGATATTAAGCATTAATTGGAATATACTTGTTGTGTTGGCCGTTATAGACTAGACGCTTTCATTGCAATACACTTTGCTAATATTGATTACAGACGGGGAAGTTCATTGGAAAAAACTGACCACTCAACTGAAAACGATTTGTGTAATTATGTATTAAATAGCATTACGATATTTATCTGTGTAAATCATTATAATTATGGTTTGGATTGATGAGGTTGTTGTGGGCATGTGTATCTTCTAAACGTAATTATAAAATTGAACTGGAAATGTAGCATTTGCAGAGTCACTCAAAAACACGCATTCAAAACAAACTAGAATGAATTCGACGGCGCGCCATCGTAAAATACCCACGTTTTCTTCACACAGGTCAATTCCCTTTAATGGGACAATATCTGTAACTTTTAGCCTATAAAACACAAACTAATTACGTTGACAAACGTAACACACCAACCATATTGAATATTTACTAAATAAAACCAAGATTGTTTGACGGAATTAAATAGCGGTACAAAAAGAGAAGTACCGCTTCGTGGGGTTGAATTCGTATTCCACACTAAAATTACACTCCGAGTTTTAAATAATAAATCATTTGACATGACGTGTATCTCTTTCATAGACGACTATTATACCAATTAATGTGCAAAAGTATTAAATAGTACATAAAAATGACACCATAATTGAATTATTAGTGTATGACGCCCCTTCCTCCAGGCCCCGACGATGACGTAGGAGGAAACAAATGTATACAGTGTAATCCCATCATCATAATGTTTCATTTGAGACATAATTATCAAAAACAAACAACCACCCCCTAAAATCCACGCCCCTCACGCACACACATCAACCCCCCCCCCCCCCCCCCACCCCCCCCCCCCACCCTAAAATATATTTATATGTTGTTTATCTTTCATAGACGATTACATTCACCAAATAATGTGCAAGAATATAGAAAAATGACAGTGTAATTGTGCATTTGACGTTTTACCTCCTGAGGGACCCTGGATGCGGAGCCATCATCATAATGTTTCATTTTAGACATAATTACACTTTTTAAAAAAAAAAAAAAACATGCGACCGCCCCACCCACCCTGTGCCCCCGGGCAGACGTCATAGTTTGCGAAATAATAAAATCGTTTGATCGCCCCCACCCCCGCGCCCGCCCCACCCAACCTGGGCCCCCGGGCAGACGTCCGAGTTTGTAAAATAATAAAATCGTTTGATATGTTGTTTAACTTTCATAGACGATTTTACCAAGTTATGTGCAAAAATAAGGAAAAATGACAATGTAATTGAAATTTAAGTGTATTTGACCATTTGACCCCCCTGAGGGTCCCTGGGTTCGGAGCCAAAAATAATGTTGCTCTTGCACGCCGTCATCATATGGTGAAGTCATTCTCTAAGTTTGGTTGAATTCCGTTCAGTGGTTTAGGAGGAGATGCGGTTACGGACGGAGGCGATTTTAAAATACCCTGTTTTTTTTCCAACAATTTCAAGAAAAAATATAAGCAAAGTATGCGCCTCCAGAAACATAAAAGCGTTGACAATTTAGGTACCGTCTTGGAACGGTCAGTGGCAAAAAGGCGGCTGGGAGTTTAAAACAGGTCCTAGTTAAAACTCTCGGCTGTTATTAGCTATTATAAACTATATCGAAAATTACCACAATTGCTCCAATATCTAAAATATCTAAAATTACGTGATCAATATCAAGTCATACAGTTAAGAAGAGCTTTAACGTAAAATTGCGAGAAACTGTAACCACGACTGAAAAAAAAAAACGAAACATATTTGATTGAGCGGCACTGAAAGGTTTCCGGTCAGTTGAAAATGTCGATCCCATTGTTATCGAACCTTGAACATACAGTTCATACGGTTTTATGGCCAGCTAAACATCGTTTTTTTTGCGCTCCATGATAGTCGAATGACTTCCGAGAAGTTGAAATTGACGAGGCAATTCCGATTGTACCAAGCCGTGTAAATACAGTTCACCAGCTAGCTAAACGTCGTTTTTATTGCGCTTCAGGATGTACGAAAGGTGGACCCTTGTACAGTTCGCCACTACGCTTTCCTCTTTAATTGCACGATGACCGAACAGGCTGTGGACCCTATGATGACGCCTACCTAAAGCCCATTAGGACGGTGGCGTTTGATGTTTGTCCGCGGTCTTGTCTTGTCGTGCCCTCAATGGTTTATTCTCTTGTTGCTCTGGCTTCTGCCAAGTCATCGAGTACCTTCATTGTGGCTTGCTAGGCTTTTTTTTTGTATTTATATATACACGAGCATCTAGGTGTTTTACTTATATTGCCCTTTAACGCTGCCTTGTTGGTTAGAGAATATTTCATGGCGGGGATTTCTTTATTTACACTGTCCCGTTTAATTGGGATGACAACAGGTAAGTGTGAGGTTTGGTGCACCCTAGAACCTGGTTTAAACCCCCAGTTCCAAGGCGGAAGCCCTATTGTCAACCCTTTTTTGTTTGTGATGTCGTTTGCATTTTTTTATTACGTTTGCCTTATCGTTTGTCTGTTTGCGTGTTTGTTTTTGTGTTTTGTGCTTGACCGTCGTCATTGAATGCTACTTTCCCTGTCCGATTTTTATATCTTTCTTTTTTTCGAGCAGCCAAAATTGGCGAGCAGTTCCAATTGTTACCAAGCTGTACAAATACAGTTCATCATGTTGGATGACTAGCTTTATTTATTTATTTATCCACTATGTAAAGTTACATGTTTATACATAATTTACCTTATGCTACAATAACGTTTGTATTCTATGTCGCTAAAAAAATACATTTTTGTTAAATGACCGCACTAATTCATAAAAAAGAAAACGATTTATCTTTAAACGAATTATTGTCATGTAGCAAACACAAATATCGTTACTGAACCGAAATTCAATGTTAATATTGCAACGCCAATGTTAATATGTTATAAATTAAGATTTTGCCTGAATAGTTCTCATATCTTGACAGCTTTCTGTACAAGTATTAAATAGAAGCATCCTGTAATAATTCCTTATTTGATTCTTAATTATCTCATTAAAGTGTCTATTTATGTAGAAAATAAAGGAAATGACCAATAGAGCAAATCAATGCGGAATCCCTTGGCGTTTATTGTACGTAACGTTATCTGACGTCTTGCACGTAACGTTGCCTGATATCATAAAACAACAAAAAACAACAACTGGGCGGCGTCCTCGATAAGCGTAACATTCTGAGAAATAGGTAATAATAGTAATTCATACAAAAAAATGTGGATAATCTACATGATAAATAGAATATTATGTCAGTGCCTTTTACTATCAAGTTTATTAGGCTCGGCACGAACACAAAGAATGGCTTGGCAGAGCCTCGCCATTCTTCGTTTTCTAAGCCTCGCCTAATACACTTGATAGTAAAAGGCACTGACATAATATTCTCAACACTTAACAAAATTCCTAATCGGTCAGTTTATATTGTATTACTATTTTTATAATAATGCATGTATTCACACGAAATTTCACATATCGATATTTGAATAGGTACTGCATCTAATTATTGATTTTTTCTGGCTGGCTCGCGTTCAAATTAACCGTGTTAGGTGTGTAAACCAATATAGCACATTTTGCACGTGCAGGGCATTGACACCAATATGCACGTGTTCATGTACACTTTTGTCATTGCTGATGATTTTCCTACTTGAAAAACACAAACCATGGCGAGAATGACACAAGAGGAACGCGGCCGAACTGTCGGAATGTTACAGACCGGAACACCTTTACGACAGGTGAGTTTTATTTTTTGAACTTTCAAAAGAATATCGATACAATTTCCGTTTTTAACTTTATTTCAGGTGGCAAAAACCTTCAATCGGCGTCTATCCACCATCCAAGCTCTTTGGGCGAAATTTAACCAAACCGGAAGTGTGGCTGATCGACCCCGACGGTTCAATCAGAGGGTGACAACACAACAGCAGGACAGATACATGATCGTATCACATCTCCGTGATCGTTTTCTACCAGCTACAACGACATCTAGGCATACGAGGGGACTCATGGACGTCATGTATCAACTCAAACCGTACGAAACCGGTTACGTGACGTTGGAATTCGATGCCGTCGACCTCGGAAAGGTCCTATCTTAACGAGAAGACACCGCCAAGCTCGCTTAGCTTGGGCTAGGCGACATTTACGGTTCACCAGGACCGATTGGGCGAATGTTCTTTTCGTCGACGAGACAAGGATTACATTGCGTTGTGCCGACGGCCGCAAACGCATTTATCGCCGACGTGGTGAGAGAAACAGCGCCAATTGTGTTCTTGATACGGACCAGTTCGGGGGAGGATCCATTATGATATGGGCGGGCATTTCGCTGAACAACAAAACACCGATCGTGTCCGTACAAGGCAACATGAATGCACGAAAATATCAGACGGACATCATTCAACCTGTTCTTATACCACACATTGCTGCAAACCGTGGCATGCAACTCGTCCAAGACAACGCTCCGTGCCATGTCGCCAGAGCAACATTGGCAATGTTACAGGCCAATAACATACGAGTCATCCCTTTTCCAGCTAAAAGTCCTGACCTAAACCCAATCGAGCATGTCTGGGACTTATTAAAACGAAAGGTACGGGCCCATCCTCAGCAGCTGAATATATGGGAATTGGAGCGTGAAGTCAACCGCGTTTGGAGAAATATCCGTCAGCAGTATCTTCACAGATACATTGTATAAATGAGGAATCATTGTCGAGCCGTGATTGCTGCCAATGGAGGGCACACACGTTATTAACATACAACAGATGTCAATTAACATGATTTTGTGACTTTTGAATTACCGGGTCGCCTTATTCATTCCTGCGGAATATGTCAACTCTTTATTTGTTTGAAATGAAATTTTGTTTGTTGATTTTGTAATTCTTATCCGATCAATAAATTCACGAAATTGAATTTATTCTTCTTTTTAATTACAATTTATTGAGGTGACCGATTAGGAATTTTGTTGAGTGTATATATTGATGTCACTACTTTCTATTTTCTATTTGTGTATACATTTTTAAAATATGGCGGCTTGCTCTACTTTCCAATTTCCCGTGACCTACTTGAAGGACGTTGTCTTAACTTATTCACTACATTGTATAATCTGTTTTAATGTTTTTTTATAAATGTTTGTTAAAATAAATCGGGGAGCAAGTAAAGAGCAACATGTTAAAGCGCTTATAAAGTTTATTTCAAATATTCAGCATCAGCAGGAACTATTTTCTTCTTGCGTAGGAAAAAGCGTCTGCAACTTTCCTACGCCATGAATCAAATAGATTTGCTCCCGTTTCAAATTATGCTTCTAACAGATGCTCTTCTTAAATTATGTTTGCTAATCATAAGAGCAAATAATCAAATATGTCATAAGCATTCTATAGTGTTGGTTTTAATGGATTATATATTTGCATATGTATGGAGCCATTTCACTTAAGTATGATATGATTCTATGATGCTATTGGACGAGCAAGATCACGTGGTAGGTTAGATCGCCGAAATATACTGTAAGAGGTTTCAGTCTCAGGATCTTTGCTAATGCATGCTCATCTAAGTGAACAACAACAACAACAACCAATAACAACAACCAAAACAAAAGATAACTGCTGACTTTAGGTAAACAAGATTCCAAAAGTAAACAAATACCAATAACCTTGCTCTGGCTAATAATATAATACAATACATTATATATACAATTTATAGAAATATAATAACTGTAAAAAACACAATTAGTGGTAAAGATCCATACACACACGGTTCCTTTCCTTCTCCAGACTCCATTTGTATATGTTGTACAAATTGCATGCTATATTATCCATGTAGTCTTTGTACTGCCACTGGCGGATCTTGTCACAGAGTCTTTGGAAATAAAGTTATATACAGTTCGGCATTTGCTATTTGTTCATTCCCGTTTAATCCTAAATAATATGTGCTGCGGCACCTGACGGGAACCTTACAGTATGTTATATAAATGGAAGTATTATCCTCATATCTTCAATCTGTCGAATGTAGGCCTCGACCTTCGCTTCGATACCCGGGAGTATGGTTGCGTCCCTGATATCTAGGCTCTGGCTCCGGCCCGCGGACTTCTGACTTCCAGGATCTGTAGACATTAGATGATGTGTGCTGTGATGGTACGCAGGAGACATCTTCACTTTTGGTCAAATGACACTCGAGTCTACTGAACCCTCCCGTACTTTCATCAGTTCAGTAGTACCGGCATTTTTAGTACCGAGCATAATGCAATATTTGCTCATCCCGGAAATGTTGTGTAGGGCTGACAAGGCCCTAGAATGAAACACACATCCCGAGTGTCATCCGTGAAATCTCCGCGACGTGCACGCTGTGAAGATCAGGAGACGCATTAGACAGAAGACCGAAGGGTGACAGGACGTCGGGCGGTGTGTGCGGCGCAGGGGTCATATTGTGATGGGTGTGGCCCCAAACAAGAGAACCCGACCAGTAGCGGATGTAGAACAACCACCCTAGCGGATGTAGCTTAGCGAATGTAGGCCACCTTGACCAGACCACTTCACCGCCACAGCGACAACTACACAGAGCGAAAGCGACACAACATCTACATACACCACAGCAGCAGCACTAGATCAACCTACACACTCACCTAGAAAAGACCAGACTCTATTGTGCCCATCGCGTCAGGGTTTCCTCGACGTGTTAGTTGGCGGACGGTCTATAAACCTTCGAACTACACACACACACACCCTCATATCTTCAATCCGAAAAAAAAGCAGAAAATAAAGTTTCCTTTTAAAAGGAACGGCTTGCCTTGTAAGGTAACTATAATGAGGAGGTAGGGGCAAAAGGGCTCATAACATAATTCGTTTAAGTACTGTTAAAAATAACAGCATTTCGCTAATAACAGCATAACAAAATAAGCCTCGATCTTATAATATCAATAACTTTGACACCAACTTGTCAAACCTATAAAATAGTGGAGTCGTCAATGGTCGAATCAGTAGACTGCTTCGCTATGCATGTCCCGGTTCACTCAAACAAGCCTTAGCCGTGGAGCAGTCTATTTTATTATACCTCACTGTAAACACTCCATGTAATATCCCCATACCCTGCCGGGTTGATATTTGGCGCTATCATCCTTAACGCGTCATGGCGGGTGATAGCGCAAAATATCATCCCGGTAGCTTTTTGAAAAGATCAGTTCTAAAAATAGATTTTTTCAACAACAACGATAAGTGTTTCTTCATTATGGAGCATACTAGTATATTAGCAGTATTTGTTCGGTATAATAAAACAAACATTACTTCCTCTTGAGGGTGCCAGTGGATATTATCAACCCTCGGTCGACATTACATTCTCGGGTTGCTAATATCCACTGCAACTCTCAAGATGATGTGATATTTGCATAGTAACAGCTGTGCATGTGGAAGTATCCATTTAAGCTAAGGTAAATCTACATTTAGACTCTATTATTAACACTAATTAATGTATTATGTTTCAATTCATGACACATATACTAATACATACACAATGAAGGACATTAAACATACATCTAGTCATAAACACAATCATTGAATAATGATCGAATATCAAATTTAAAGAAATTAGCATCAACGTGTCAACAAACGTGTCAACCCTATCTCTGGAAGTGGACCTCTTTTTTTTTTACACAACCGAAACAAGCGTCTATCTGACAAGCGCAGTCAGTCAGAGAACCAGACTAAACGGAAACAAGGGTCCATCTGTGTATAATAATGAGCGGTTACTTCCGTAGCCTGGTTCCCAGGGAACTAGCTATTACATCCGCTGAAAAACCGAAATGAGTATATAGGCTAGCACCCGAAGGTGCAAGCCAAAAGGCATTTTAACCTTCATGTTCTATCAATGAAATATATAAACGTTTCTGTCACCTCGGTCAAACAAATATGTTCATTTCATTCAAACTATATGTATGTAGGTAAAAAAAGTAGGTATAAAAGTCGAACAGGAAATGTAGAATTCCCAGAGCACAGTCAACCAAAAAACACGCAATCAAAACAAACAACATCTACAAGGAAAAATAGAAGGAAAGTAATTACCACAATTATGCTTGAAGAACATCTCTATATTTAACAAATGTTGCCCTCCATCTTAGATGTACTTTAATTAAACAATTCTTCTAAAATGTCAGTTTTTAGCAAGGACATCAAATGAAGTAACTGCAACTCTTCACTAGTATATATAACAGAGTCCACATTTATGAAATTCGAACATGCAGAATGGTAGGAACCAGTCAATTTTATTTATTTATTCCGTTTTGTATATTATTTGTGAAATGTTTAAACATAATATGGTTTTAAAAAATGTTGGACATTAAGCCTTCATGTCTGTAGACAAATAGTAGACGATGCCCAAAAGGCGCAGTTGATTAGTTGCACCAATAATTCGAAGTAAATAGTTAACAAATATTCCGATCTGCAATCTGATTGGTTCCTACCATACTGCATGCTAGAGACCTCATATGGTATATATTCAGAGTAAAATAAATTTCACATCTTTTTGAAAATCCACGAATAATATAAAAATTATGTACACACATTGAATTGCTAACTAAACATGATTATGTCATTATGATAAGGAGTGTCACAATTCCTTTGCTCCACGGAATCTTTATACTAATGCATACACTGCTAGCACTCATTATGAGCACGAATGACAACTAGCTCTGTTGAAATGGACTCCATTTTCACCACCATCATTGCAGTAACAGTGTGTGTCCATTGTCCAATCTTCAGAAAGCATTATCCTCTTTCCAAAATCTAAAGCCCGTGTGTGCTGTTTGATGTGAGAAAAGAGAAAATAACAAGAAATGTTAAACATACAACATATGCTATTCAGTTGATATTAAAACAACTTGTTAATATTAACGTTAATCTATCTACATGTTTATAACTTCATACTATGAAAATGCTAAGTCAAATTTTGGTAATATTTTATAAAAGTTTTACTTACGCTTTGGTTGTGCAATGGGTTGTGGTAGTCCTGAAAAGTAAATAAAATAGATATAAAAGTTGAACAGGAAATTCAAGGACAACAGTCAACCACAAACACGTACGGAAACAAACAACAACTACAAACTTCAGATAAATAAAAAGAAATATATAACATCATAAACATGAAAGGGTTTACAATACCGCTACCGCCTTGGAACGGTCAGTGGTCAGTGGCAAAACAAAAGCCGATGCGAGGTTAAATCAGGTTCTAGGGTGTACCATATTTCACTCTTACCCTATTTTCATCCTAATAAAACGTGGCAGTATAAAGTAAGATATTCCCGACAGGTTATATTCTCTAACAAACAAGGCAGCATTCACAGTAAAAGTATTATACTCAAATAAAGCATAACCCGAGCTTATGTAATATTACCATTTTCAAGATGGCTGCCGACAATTCCAAGATGGAAGGCAAATGATGTTTAATATTAAGCTATTCAATCTCGTTAAGACCGTGAAGACAACAATCACATGTTTGGCATGATTATGCAGTCGCAAAATAAACATATGAGTTTACTCAACTCACATAGTTATATTTTATATACTGTGATGTGTGTATGTATTGAAATCAGTCATAACCATTGCCATTTATACATAAAATTATTGCTTATATTTTGCATATCGGACTTTAATAAGTGTCCGAGACCCTATACAAGAGTATGATAGTGGACCTTTGCAAACGGCCGAACACGATAAACGCGAAATATTGCAGTCTCGGTTTGAAAACGCGTTTGGTGGGCGCTTTGATATGCTAGCCGTACTAATGTGGTTTTAGATGTATTTCTTTGTCTGTCCCACGTACGTTTTTCTCTGAGAGGTTGAACAAACCTCAATCTCCGCAACAGAGAAATAAAATGTTCTACTTTCTATGAATTGAATGCGTATTTTCATGCATTTTAGATACCAAAATGCATGAAGTTTATGTAATGATTACTGAAAAAATAACTTACGCCTTGTTTGTGCGATGGGTCGTCCTGAAAATAAATTGAAAGTAGGTATACACATCTAACAGGAAATGTAATTTTCACAGAGCACAGTCAACTAAAACCACGCAGTAAAACAAACTTAATAAGAGACAAGAAATATAAAAAAATCGGACAGGGAAAGTAGCATTCAAGGAGGACAGTCAACCACAAACACGCAAACAGACAAACAAGAAGGTAAAAGTAATAATAAATGCAAACGACATCACAAACACAAAAGGGTTGACAATAGGGCTACCGCCTTGGAACGGTCAGTAGTTTAGCAAAGTAGTCTACTGGGGATTTAAACCGGTTCTACTGTTCACCAAACCTCACACTTACCCTACTGTCATCTCATTAAAACAGGACAGTGTAAATAAACAAATCCCCGCCATGATCTAATCTCAAACCAACAAGGCAGCACCAATAGGCAATATAAGTAAAACACAAATATGCTCGTGTAAATATAATACAAAAAAACAATAGCCTAGAAAGCCACAACGAAGGTACTCAATGACTTTGCAGAAGCCAGAGCAACAAGAGAATAAACCATTAAGGGCACGACAAGAAAGATCATAGACAAACATCAAACGCCACCGTTCCAATGGGCTTTAGGTAGGCGTCATCATAGGGTCCACAGCCTGTCCGATCATCGTACAATTAAAGAGTAAAGCATAGTGGCGAACTGTGAGGCATTTGATATCACAAACACAAACGGGCAGACAATAGGGCTACTAGAACTAGTGGCTAATTAATACTAAACCTTTCGTATTGTACTTATTTTGACGGTACTTAATTTACTAAGGGTTAAACATTGGAAACTGGGAATATTAAAGGGGTTGATGCACTATTTTCGAACAAGGCTTATTTTAAAGGGCTCTAAACAACTTGAAACAAGTTGAAAAAATATCAAAATGCCATGAAAAAAAAAAGAGATACGACCTATTGAAAATTTGCAAAGAAACATAAATGGAGACGGCCAACTTTGAACGATGACGTCATCGCGCCTTTTTATCATATATGGAATAGTTACAAAATGTCTTTTAAAGCAAAGAAAATCACTGCAAATGAAAAATAAGCATAGCATTTATGCATTTTAATCTGTATATTTAGTTTTAATCAATTTGCAGTGATTTGTTTTGCTTTAAAGTGTGTTTTGTCTATATGCCATCTATAATAAAAAGGTACGATGACGTCATTGTTCCAAGATGGCCGCCTCCACTTATGTTCTTTGCAAATTTTCAATCGGTCATATCTTTTTTATTGTTCATGGCATTTTGATATTTTTTTCAGCTTTATTCGAGTTTTTCAGAGCCCTTTTAAATAAATCATGTTTGAAAATAGTGCATCAACCCCTTTAATGCTTGAATCACCATGTAAATTCAAACATTACATAGCACAGCATGTTACTATATAGGTAACTTACAATATACAGCCGTTTGCACTTACTTGGTGGTGTTTGTACCCTTCTTTGCCGTGGAGGCGTCCACTCTTCTTGACGTATCGGACGCCGACGTTTGCATTTGCAACTGTAACAATATATATCAGTATTCTTGTTATTACTACTATTCATTATCATTAATATTATTACTATTTTTATTATAAAAGTTACAATTAGTTATCATATTATTATTTGTAATAGCAATAATTATAATACGAATATAATAATATTAATAATTTAAATGATAATAATAATAATAATAATAATAATAATAATAATAATTATTTTTATTTTTTATTAATAATATTATTATTGTTATTGTTATAAGTTATTGTTATAAAAAATAAAAGGTAGGTATATTATTATTATTATTATTATTATTATTATTAAAGAGCAGCCTTAAACAAACAAGGAAAATAAAAAAAAATCTTCGAAAATATTAACAATACAACTGCATACGTGTTTTAATTGAATGAGTAAATGACAATACTAGGAGACCACCACACTTACCTGTGTATCATATCAGCTAAGCAGTACTTGTACGCAACAAAGACCGTCACGCACAAAGTAACAGCTAATAAAGCCATCAGAAGAGAAAACCACGCTGCGTTTATTTTGTCTTCAAAGAAAGTCTTAAATCTGTAACAAAAAGATTGATGTCAATTTCTTTCTAAACAACATTAACGAATGGAAAAAAGGCCAGCAATGTATAAAAGGACGTGACATCCAAATTACCATAAGAAAAAAATGCAGAATACATAAACATATGACAGTGTACATGATAATATAATAATTTACTACTGAAAACGGATCCCTTGGAAGCAAAATACAAGAGAGAACATGAGCAGTCAGATTCGCCTTTTTAGCTGTTTATGAAAGGTAAATAAGGTGTAACTCATCTCACGCGGACTCTAGCACCGTCTGAATCTTTTTCTACTTTAAGGTAACACATATTGAGATATTTTATTATGTAATATTGTAAGGAAGAGATAATGGCAGGGATATCGCCATGAACAGACATTTAGTGAGGGAACTTTAATCATCTGGTTATGTGTGTATAGCCTTTAACAGCCTGGTATTCAAACGCAAGACCCCGTGTGGTTCCGGGGTAAAGAATAGGGCCACTGCAGATCCCGTTGGAGGGGTAGGCTCAGGGGTAGAACCCCCCAAATTCATGTTCATTTTATCATTTTTGTTCATGCTCATTAAAGGTCTTCATCATGACCCCTGTATTGTTTCAGATGCCATCTCACTCAAATCACTAGAGCAGTGGCAGAAAAACAATAAACGTGGCTCCAGCGCTAGTGGAGTGTCTACAATAGAATTTGCATCAACTCACTTCAGGGTGAGAAGGTTCTAGGCCCATTTTCCATATTGTATCTTGATATACATGGAGGATGAGCCTGGCATGCTCATTCCTGTTAGGCGCCATATAACCTTTCATGTGTTGGTGCGCCTTAAAACCCCAATTCAATTGAATTCAATTCAAACGCAAGATATTGTTCATGAATGTCTTAATACAAGTCTTAATACAAGCGATAGCCTCATATATATAATGCTATATAAGTGTACATATTTATTGATCCAGTCGTCAGATTGTTTCTTTTAATAGCATACATACTGAAACGAAAAAGAAACGCAACTCGACAATTTCCGTTATATATGGTATGTACAATATGCTGCTATTAATCGAATGGTACCTGGCTACCTAAGACCTTTCCTTGCGGAAAAAAATACTGTAACAACACATACCGCAGTAAACAGTATTCCTTCAAAGTTTCATTATTGACAGAGTACTCGTTTGGCTCAAGCATATGAACAAACTTAGGATGCAACATTTTGCAAACTCATTACGTTAAATACAGTACTGAAATGGTTCAATTTTACAAAGAGGAACTTCAACATTTATGAATTTCTCGTTACAAAGTGTACTGTGATTAAAACGTCTACAACATCACAGCTGTGTCCTTTCTCTAGCTAACAGCAACTTTTTATTTTTACAAAACATCTTGGGATTTCCTTGGAATATTATGTGGAATTAAGTGTGCAGTATATACAATATACAGCGGAATTCCCGAGTTGCGTCTTTTCAGCTTCAGTTTATAGAAACAGCTGGATTGTGTACTACTGTTAGGACAGTCTATTTGATTGACATCCAGTGTTTATATAATATTCTAGCAATTTCTAAATTATTGTTTTCATACTGAGATGTGTAAATGGTTACAGAACATGCTTCAGTCTAGAATTTTACATGTTGGTATATAAAGCTTACCTTAGTAAAACTGTTAAGGCTTCAGTATTAACAGTCAAAGTGAAGTATCTAATTCATTATTTAATTGAAAAATTGCAAAATATCGGATGTATATAGCGAGATGAAAAAAAAAAAATATTGTGCTCATCTAGAGACATTGGATTATTGGATTTTTTGGATATGTATTGTGAATTAATAAACCTGGAAAGACTTGAAGTGAAATTGGATTAAAGGGACACCTGAGAAATGTTAAAGGGACATTTGCTAATATTAAAGTGGATTTAATTTGTATATCGGATCTTAAAAAAATAATGGATCCATTAGCTGTATTATATGTAAGTTTATAATTTTTATTGTAGTATTTTAATAAATGTGTTAATTGTATTTTAAAAATATTTTCATTGTAGTATTTTAATAAATGTATTTATTATATTTTAAAAATAGTTGTTGCTGGTTTTACTTCCTTTCTTGTTACATTTTACCCGTTACACAATTTATTAAGTAACTTTGACACAGGGTATCCAGCAGCAATCAACACACCAATTAGGAAAAACATTCAACATACATTTAACAATAAATAAATGTAGATGTAGTTAGTCGAGTATGTATGTGTTTGTCACCATATGACGTGTCCGAAAATATATACACCTTAGAAGACAATACTGTCATAAGCCACTTTAATTTACATGTTAGTTGACGACCTTATCAGGTTCTGTTCCTTTCATTTACATGAGATAATTCATGCACTCGATACTATTAATATTAGTGTATACTATATATAACCTAGTTTATTTTCTAGAGTTGTATACACCCTTACTTTAAAATGTTGGGTTAATCGCTTTAAAAAGACACTTCAACTCAATTCAGTTTCTAATTTATGGCTTAGTGATTGTTTTTTGGTTTTACACTTTTTATCAGAATATTTGAAAAGACTGGCTAGACAATCTATTACAGCTGGATCCGTATTGTGTTGACAGACGGCATCAATGGTTGTTGATATAAAATTTGTGCAGACGCCATTATTGGTAATAACCCTCTATTGCGTTTGCAGAAGTGTTAATGACACGCACATCTAGTTTAGGTATGAAAGCACTAATTATTTTCGCCATTGACACCAATGTTAAAGTGTCACATATTAATGATTTGCTGCAAATTCAACTAAAGTATGGATAATGCAGCAGTGTAATGTTCATATAGAAAACTATTTTCCACTTGAAAAATCACCAGAAAACGTGGGGTCACAGGACATGTAAGAAAGTCCTTATTTGTTTACTAAACAGGTCAAGGGTACAGCTGTTTTTATTGATCGACTGTTTTCATTGCTCACAAAGTGTAAGCATAGAGTCGAATATTTCGAAAATGTTCATCAGTGATCCAGTAAAACCTATTAATACGCTTCATATACATATAACCACAAAATCGAAAAGAAATGGGCAGTTTTCCCCCTACTTATAACGCCCATTTCCATCGAAAAAGGAGGGATTACTTTTTATTATAGGAACTACATTCGATACACCTCGGAGGTTTACATGTAATTAGTGGTGGTAAACCTTTAGTATTTACCTGTCTGTGGTCGTTGTTGTCACTACTGTTGTCGTTTGCAATACGGTGACATAGACAAGTGAGGTGCCAACCAGGTCACCCTGATCTGTGGCCACCGCTGTCATCTGTAACGTTGTGCCTGTGCAGCCACAATTGTATAGCACACGCTGTGTGGAAATTACTCCATTGGACCCATTAATCTACAAGATCAAAGACTTTAAATAATAGCTAAGAGCCAACATTAGTAACAGGACGAAGCTATATAAAACAGTATCACTCAAGTGGTATATGTTTTACGAACTATAATACTAATTGTAGCTGTGTTAAAAACACAGACTCATATTTATTTCAATGACAATATAAAGATGATCGGATAACAATGTAAGATATGCATTCCGTGGCAGAAGGGTTAACCACGTTGCGTTGTAAACCTTCTCGCCTCTCACCGCTGACGGTACGAATCCCACTGGGAGCTCAACTTGTTAGTGACGAAGTGTCGATTCTTACGGATGGCGGAAGGGTATATAGTACTGGGTTTCTATCCAGGGAAAATAGGGTGATCTGCCTACACCACAAACAATCGACCGTCATATATGGCCTAAAATGTGCTAAAATGTTGCAAAACACAATCAAAACAAACAGCAATATAAGACACAGAGATAATCTTAATGTAATATGCAGAGGCTGAGAAGTTGCAGGTGTGACAAGTGTTTTTTTTCCACACCACCTGCGTTCACATTTACATTATTTCTAGTTGCACATCGATAGTTCAATGTCCATACATATATAACGTTAACCACGGCTCATCTTTTGACAAGAACCGTGGTCCGTTGTTTTACCGGGATATGTTTAAACCGTTTGTCTGTAATTGTTTACACCGTTTCGTCATAGTTGTCCGCTGATCTTACGTATAAGGTAAACAAACAAAAATGACATTTTCCTGAATTTATTATGCAACGCTTACAAATAATTATTTGTATTGTCTTATCTATATATATATTACATTATAACTAATATATATCTTTGTTCGAAACACATTAGTTTATCTTTCCCATTTTACTACACCGCGCTCTGCAAGTCTATATTCCAAACACATATATTAGTATATAACCACCGAGAGACCACTTTCCTAACTAACTCCCCCACCCCCTCCACCCTGGCATCTCCATGTTCTCTTGTTTATATTCCTTTCATAGACAGGGGCGTATTACGAGAATATTATTAATGTCAAGCCTTTTTGAGAACACTGCTGCGTGTGTAGTTTAAATGTATAATGCATATGTATATGATATTTTGGCTTACGTAACATATATAAACACGAAAAAAAACACTCTTATCTTCCTATCCATTCTTGATGTTGTACTCGAGGCCTTAATCGACTTTAATATTCACAATTATATCGGATCCCTGACTTAAAATTATATGTTATTAGTTTCTAGGAAATAATTTAAAACTTACATAAAGCTTCAGTGGTTGTGTACGCATACTAAGGTTAGTCCTTTTCAAGGATCAGGCATTTTCTTCATGATAAAACAACCATATTTTAGGTAAACTCTTAATTATGTTTCCTTAAATATGATCTAAATAAATAAGTACGAAATGTTTGTTTCCAAAGGTATTTGTTCCTATTCACTGGAAACGACGGACACGGGCTCCTATTTTGTTAGAAAGGAAACGCCACTATAATCAAAGAAAAAACTAAACGGGATTATTTATTTTTATACTCAGTTACGTTGGTTAAAATATATTACAACGGGACAACATATTCTCTACATACGTTAAGTAACACTGACAGAGACATTTGTCTGTGGTCTGAAAACAAATATGTTTTGCATGTTCCATGTGGCAAATAAGTAAAGAAGAATGTACGGATAGATACAAATGAGAAATATGGTTCTATAGAAATCACAGCACTTAAACGCAATGGCACCGTAGATTCGCATTGTACCACAGACAAAGAGCAAATTAACCAATTAAACAGGGTTATCGACTTGGAACGGTGAGTGGGCAATATGGCAATATTTGTTATAAAATTTCCGATTCCAAGTTGCAGCATATTACACATTGTCAATATTTAACACTTTCACCGCCAAATTTCAAATGTCGTCTGTTAAAATTTGAAGTAAAACCTTCCGGGAATATGTTATATATAAACTGTTATGGAGCGCATTCTTACTGAGTGGCGAACAGTGTAAACCCTGATCAGCCTGCACATAGTGTGCATGTTGATCTGGGTCTAAACTGGTTGTAAAATCAATGTTTTCGACTGTGGCAGCAAAAGGGTTAACATAAATATGTAACTAACCTTGAAAAAGTTTGTTGAGCCCTGACTTAATGTATAAGTAATCATTCCATATTTTCCAACGTCATTGTCAGTGGCCGTCACAGTTCCTATAGATGTACCTATATCGGCGTACGCAGATATAACATAGCCGTTGGTGCTTGTCGTAAAGGCAGGATAGAAGTTGTCAACGTCATCTGTAACACAACAGAAGATCTTAACGTTAAGCACAAGCGGTCTGTAACTATTAAGTGGGACGCCATAAAATATACTGACGGTCATTGAAAACGCACCATTAAATTCGTGTGTTTGTGCTGTTGGATTGTTAGCAAACAATTTGGAACAATAAATACTGAAAAGGTGATCCCTTGGAAGCAACAAACACAAAGAAGAGAGAAAAGTAGCAGACTTGGTTTAATTGAGTCTGTTCATGAGAGGTAAATTGTAAAATGCAACACCTCTCACGCCTCCTAGCACCGGCTTAAGCGATATTCTACTTTACAGCAATACAGAATGATATTCTGTTTTAAAGTAGATATTCTACTTCAAAGCAATACAGAATGATATTCTGTTTTAAAGTAGATATTCTACTTTAAAGCAATACAGAATGATATTCTGTGTTAAAGTAGATATTCTACTTTAAAGCAACACAAACTGCTGAACCCATATTTTCCATTGTTTAAGTATTGAATCTTGATACATAACTTGTCTTTGTCCGATCTTTTTATATTTCTTTAAATATTTATGGATAGGCTTTTATGACGAGCAGTTACGCTGATTTTTACTTCGCATTTACCATTGTTTATTATTGATAATCTTAAAATGAAACCTGTCCCACTAAATTTCAACCTGCATTAATCTGCATAAATAAAATCCAAATGGTATTACTGGCCTTTTTATTGCTTGACTACTGACAGTATTATACAATTAACGTTTCCGAGAAAATGATTTCTTCGTGCGATGTAACTGAAGAAACCCGGAAATGCACGTGCATTTCATAACAACAATGTGGAATGCATTAATCCAGATATGCACGTAACAACTTTAAATGTCGACTCGTGAAATATATAATATTTGTCCCAAATGCCTCAACTTCTAATAGGATTTGTTTTGTTGTGCGTTTTCATTGCCTGTCATACATTATAATATTGTGCCAGTGGTGTTGATGCACGATGTCTTATTAAACATATAATGTATTATTTCAGATATAGATGTATTATTTCGGATAACCGATCGATAGAGAATATTATGTCAGTGCGTTTTACTATCAAGTTTATTAGGCGATGCCTAAACGAATGTTAAGGCTCTGCCGAGCCATTCTTCGTTTTCGTGCCGAGCCTAATAGAGGATTTATCACTGATGAAAATCCCCTTAACGGTATTAACTTTTGTCCACATACTATGAGTTTGAAAAAAATTATCCCTTTGGTTTCCGATTTCGGCCAAGTTGAGAGTCGAGCTTAAGGAACGGGAAACCAGCCTCTACTTCCGCTGATAGGAATGTTAACTTCTCTTCGGGCCTCTTCGGCGATGTCCCTTGTATGGGTGCCATTCGCAACAGCTCGCTATCACCGAAGAATGACGGAATTGGCCGACTATGTACGATCAATGCCATCGGAACATTTCGTTATTTTCCGCAATCGATGAGAACAGATCAAGACAATCGGAACTGCCTCGTCGGATTCCGTCACTCGGGAATCCGACTCGGAGAGTACTCGAGGCCATATTGAACTATTTTCAAGAAACGACAACTCTGCAGTAGCGACCTCTTCAATTATAATATAAACAAAATGGCGACTGCTGGCAAGTTCCGAAAATGAGGTACATATTTATTTGTTTTATCAGGGAGTATTCATAGATTCCTGATATAATAATGTATTCATACTAAGGTAAACAATATGGTGATTCCCGTCAAACGTGGGCGCTTCTTAATTTATAAGAGTTTCACCTCTTCTTCATCTAAAACTAAATAAAATGCGAGCACATGCCATGGCCATCATGATCATGGTATCAATGATCTGATCATGCGCCCCACCAATATATACAGGGCAGGGTAGAGCAGGGGTGTCATTACCTTTATAAGTAAGCGGCACCCAGAGCAGAATAGCCGGGTATTTTTATTGATACTTGTATAAAATACTAGTAAAAGTATCTGTACATGTATACTACGTTGAAGAAACCAATACTGGCTTATACCCAACGGGTTTGGATTGCGCATGAAAAAATGCTGGTTCACTGTGGTTTTGTCAATGCTGCTCTAAAGCAATCAATGCTCTTGGACAAGACTGTGTTATCGTCCAATTTGTTCCAGTGTGGAGTGCGTGGTTCAGTGGTAGAGCGTCAAACTTCAAATCGAAGGGTCGTGGGTTCGATCCTCGCCACGGCCATGTTATTTATCCTTGAGCAAGATAATTAATCCACATTGCTTTGTACTGGTTCTACCCAGGAAACCTGCACATAATCTTCGAAAGTGGGTGTTGCAGTATCAATAGATAGATAGATAGATAGACTGTTGTGACAAAGAAAGAATGTTTATAATTGTCACTATTTGCTCTGATGGGTTCAAAACCTTTTGTATTGTTCACCACTTGATTTTCTATTATATTACTAGTGACAAAGTCTTGGTATTGTTTTGTCCCGCAGCCCTCAGAAGGGGGAATTTTTGTAACTGGGGGGAATTTTTACAACAAATAAAAAACTCTGTTTGATTAACACGTTTCACTTTATTAACATACATTCGTCAACCATCTGGTTCTTTTTCTGATAAAAAAACTCCACTTAATAACCATCAATGGCATGTTTTCATCGGAGATCCACATTAAAAGTCAACCCTTCTCTTCTTTTTATCCCGAAAAAAACCTATTGCCCTGTCCAGTTGGGCATCTGGTTGAGTCAGTGCCCGATAATAGTTAATAGTAAACACGACATCGTGAGCATATCGTCTTGAAAATCGGATTTTTTTTTTATTTATTTTTTTTTTACGAATTTCTGAGGGGGAAAAAATATCAATTTTTGGGGGAAAAAAAGATACTTTTCAGGTGGGGGACTGCCGCCGAATAACGGCGGCAGAAATGACCAAATGAGGGCCCTGATACACTACTATTTCTACCCAGGAAAAAGTGGTGTGCCCCCACCATGGATGATATCGATCATCATATATGGCCTAACATGTGCTAAAAATGACGTAAATCATTCAAACAACCAGCCAACCGATTTACTGAACCACCAGGTTCATGTTGATGACCCTCATCTTACAGATGTTGCCAGCTATCCGTCAGATGACTCCCATCAGCCAATTCACATCTAAATCATTTCATGCTTAAATGTTATATTAATTGCATATATAAAATTATGTATTTATTAGGCACATATTTATATTTGCTTTATATTATAAGCACAACAAATGGGCGTCAGGGTTGTCATAAGTAGCCAATTGCCCTTAACTTGTATTTGAAATATGTGACATTGACTTCGTTGATCCCTCGTCAAATTAATTGGAATTCAAAATGAATCCCTATTGCCAGGGCTAATTCTAGTTTACTGTAACTACTTTGCTGTGAAATTAGGAACTTCAGTTTAATTTTTTAGTTCATTTGCTCTTAGTACAAACATGTACCACTTCTATGGTGTAATCGGTAAACACGTCTATCTTTTTAGGGTAGAAGACCCAGGTTCAAATCCTGGTGGGAGTAAAAATTTGTTTGGAAAAAGAGCTGGATTAAACATTTTTTTAAGTATTTCTAAATTTTGAATTTAATTCAATGTAATCAAATTCAATTTAAACAATCGAATATCATAAGTTATAGCAAAGAATCTATTACAAGACAATGGCCCATTTAGCAATAAAATCTTTCATGAGGCCCTCTTTTCTTCTTTGAAAGCCGTTTCCCTCTTTTGGTTTTGCAATAATGAGCCTCTTATAAAATATTTTACCTAATATTGTAATGCATTGAATGCTCTTAGAAGACAGTGGCCCAGTTAGTAAAATTATCTTCCCTGAGGCCCTCTTTTCAATTCATTATCTTTAAGGCCCTATTATATTACCCTTTGGTCTTAAAATGAAAAACTATGTTATTTTGCTACAATAATCGGTCTTTTTTAAATATGTTTACCATATATTTACAAAAATCTTCCCTGAGGCCCTCTTTTGTCCATATTCTTCTCTTTTTGTGCTATGACCTTTGCCCTTTAAATCTTGGTAGCCAAACAGAAACTAACGAGTGGTCGTTTTAGCGCAGGATGAAACCTAACATGTGATGTCGACCAGTTTTCAAGACGTTTACACATCCATAAGCTCTTCTAACTACATTCTTTTCTTTCACGACTGTTATTATATTTATTATCTCATTTTAACCGGGTGTGTCTTTAATTGAAATGTTGAAAAATACTAGCTCCGTCGTTTCAATGGGCGCTTCAGAGAGCTGAGATCAATGCCAAGAATGGAAGTTTATAACAATTATGTAAATATATATCCATTTTTAGATATCATACAGTAGCTTTTTTCACGTTTAATCTTCATTATTGTGATCTTTATTTTTTCATATTAACTACTGTTCGCATTTAGGCAAAATAAAAAAAAAGTTAAAAAATAAAAAGACAAAAAATGTGAAATACGGTATACAAAATGCAAAGTCTTATTATGAAGGACTAGTGCTAGGTTATGGGGAAAAAAACAATAATAAATCTATCAATTGAATTGAAACGAATGTTGTTTAACGGATCATCAACACAGTATAGGTTATTTAGAGCTGCCCCAGAGAGAGGGGGAGGATACATAGGAATCCGAGAACCGTGCCCTACTCTTATTATCAAATAGATTCCTATGGTTCTTTAACGTGCTCGGAGGATAGACCGATACACGGTACTGCCCGGTTTACGTCCCCATCCGTCGGACGAGGCTAACAAAAAGTGTCTTGGTCAAGAACACACCGACGAAACTCAGTGGCGCCACGGAGGATTGAACCCGGGGCCTCCGGTTACAAATCCACCGCACTACCGACTGCGCCATGCCAGCCCTAAAGAAAATATTTTTTGTTTCAAAACCCGGTGTAAAACCCACATTGTCAATACATACAGACTTGCTTTACACAGATAATTTTAATGTTATAGTATCAAAAATACACATTGTTTCATGCTACACTGATTTTTTCTCATATTTTGTTTTTGGAAAGAGAAAAAAAAAAACATACTGTGTAAAATATCTGTATATAAATCCATTATCAAAGGACAATGTTTTAGGATAGTTTTAAAGGATTAATATACCCAACTTCCAAAATTATTATTTTTTCTATAAAAAACAAGAAGGTTGATTAAGGAAGATCAAGATATAAGCAAGGGTATGTTATTTCTAATTAGTAAGCTAAGCTTTGCATGTCCCAGAATGAAAACATTAAGTTTATTTGCTACAGTTTGATACTGGAAAAATCAACTAAGTAAATTGTCTCTATACTAGCAAGGTATTGACTCCACATGGTTTCAAACGTATTCATTTTTAAGTTTTTATATGCGATTAGTTTCTCAACTTTGTACAAAGATATTATATACGTTTTAAAAAGGTTAAGCTGTGGAATTTGACGTTGCATCTTGTTTCGATAAATGTAAAGTTTTGCTTGCATGATGATTTTGCTCAAAACAGTATTAAATTTACTATTTCCAAATAAAAATATCTGTTTCTGTTAAAGTTACGAATGCTGTTTTGCATTTTTCTGTAAGATAAGTTTGAAGTTTTGACCAGAATTCTTTTACTGTTCCAAAACAGATGTTGGATAGTTTCAGGTGTATTTTTGCAAAAGCTGCACATATCGTTATTATTAATATTCATTTTAGGCAAAAAGGTAATTTGTTCCAAATATCCTATGGTTGATTCTAAATTGAACCAAGGTAACTTAGGATCTTTTGTTATTTTATAAGGTAAGGCATATAATCTTTCAAATTCAAAGTTTGGAACACTAACTACTTCATTTTTCCATTTACTTAATGCTTTGGGATATACATTATTTCTAATCATGATGTCATATATGTTTCGACAGCCTTTCTCATTTTGTAGAATTAAGGATAGGATTAGTGGACGAATAGGGTTTGGCTGTTACAGGCTAGATGCACAATATTCAGGTTTGCCAAATAATTCCTGACAGCAGTTATAAGACCTTCATATTCAAGAAAATTGGACTGTATATTATAGTGTTCATTCAATTCTATGTATGAATAAAGATTTCCATTTTTGTTTAAAATGTCATTGATAAAAGTTATTCCTCATGTAAACCATCTTTTGTAAAACACACTAGAGCCTCCGATTGAAATTTAAACATTTTAAAAATGTTTGATGCTTCAAGAAGCCCTTATAAAATAAATACATTAGATGTAATCATTGATCACATAGTAATAGTGTTAAATAAACTATTGTCATATTGTTTATATTAAATATATGATATCTGGAATGTTTTCACTAGATGATATATGTATAAGATCTATATCTTGCAATAAACTAACCCTCATGTCAAAGGTGTACCCTAATGTCTGTGGATTGGAGAAAAAATATATACTTGCAGACCATATAAGCGTAATTTAACAATATATCAAGTACCTTGAACGCCATGGACGTCAGTATGGACTTCATGAGTCATATCTTTCTTTGTTTAGAGTTTTATTAATTGATTTACTGATACAATATCAAGTTCATATATGCATG